>JAYMSL010002799.1:0-13583 GCA_036897195.1 Plantago coronopus | reverse complement strand
GCGCTGAAATAGGGTCGAATAATCTTGTTAGGAAAGTGATTACACGATCCGTCTAGATATCCAAGTTTCTGTCACACTTCATCTATTGTTCATATCATTGTTATCAACACCCCAGCACCAACATCTTCGAGGGCTCTTGGAACCGAAACCCCCTTGTCCCCCACGCCGGGTTGTCTACCCAGTGCCAAACCTAATAAGCTACGTTCTCCCAAACTATCTCCACATTGTTGGGATTAATTGGTTCCATTCTTCATCGAAGTCTCCGTGTTTTTCCCAGTGGTTTCTTCGTCCAGAATGGTGAACTTATTCTTGCTTAAAATAACGAGAGGATCTCTAGGTAGGCTAGGGTACCGGTTAGTTACAGCCTTTTCCTTTCTTCCATTGGTTTTTGGGCCCAATGTTCTGGCTGATTGTTGTTGGGTTGAGCCCTTCAATATGGACTCTGGTAGGATACGCTTCCAGCGTCCTGGGTTCTCCTGAGTTTTATTTTTTGGTCCAAGTGGGCGCCGCTATTGGGCCGAAAATGGATTTACGTGGTTGGCCTGCCTGGCCTACTCCTCCCGCTGGGCCTGGAATACACGGGATTGGGGATTATGCCGCCGCATCGTCGCATGTGGTTTGGTGGCGGATTCAGGTCTCTGCCCTTTACGTTGACGGGACACCACCATCCAGTCACCATATTCTTTTTTCTGTGCAATATCCACCAACCATTCCGAAGTATCTTGGGGAGGCATGTCGTTATTAACTTTCTCGGTTTCCTTTGGTTCCTGGGTATGGACAATCGCCTCCTTCACGCTATGAGGGCATTCTTTTTGGACATGGCCAACCCTACCACATCCATAAGATAAGGATGGCAGATCCTTGTACACCACTTGGTATACTTTCTTACCAACAGCTACCCCAAGTTGCAAAGGTTCATCCGTTTTGACTTCCACACAGAATCTAGCAAAATGTCCCGTGTTGCATTAACCGTACATCCGTCATACTTGATCGGGTCTCCAATACAAGTTGCGGAGGCTTGCACCACATCTCACCTAAGGTATTCCCATGGGAAGTTTTAGAACACGAACCCATGTAATAGCCGTCTCCATTTTATCATCTTCTACATTAAAATCCAGTTTTCATTTGCGGATCGAGATGAAGCTTACCGCAAGCTGCAAAGGTCCTTTGGTGAGTACCATTTCACGTTACTCGCTCGTCAAATTCTTAAGACAGTAACACCCCTGTCCTAAATCCATCAACTAAAATTCACCATTTAAGCTTTAAGGTCCACATCGTATATTCGTATCCAATTTTGTCAATAGGGTTGGGTAGTACCACTGCTTACCAAAGATCTTGACAATGATGTTATCAGCCCAATCATCATGCATGATGTTCGTTAAGGTTTCCGCAAACTCCAGACTGCGGAATGGGAAAGCTTCCGTAGGCTCCTTGATTTCAATCATAGCTCTCTCTTCTCTAGTTATCTGGTTGTCCACACGCACATTTGCAGGTTTTGGTGGAGGTTTCACTTTGCTTGCATAAGACGTATGCTTATGTTTTTCTGTTGCATTTTCATCATTTGAATCCTCAGGATCCATCATAGTATCGTCGTGGGTTCGTGCTCTCTTAGTTCTGGGGTTGGGTGGCATTTCAGTGGCTAGCAAGGTTGGTTTGGGCGGCCGGATGGAGGTTTTCGGTAAAGCTGTGGTGCATTTAGGGTTCAGCGACGAGTCTCTTGAGAATTATAGTTGTTATTACTTGAGCTAATTGGGTTTACCCAATGTAAACTCAAATGATAGCGACTACGAGTTCTCAATTAAAAAAAAGACGCCTAAAAAATAGTGGTGGCGGGTATCCAATTAAAAAAAAAAGGACTCGTGGGTTCCAATTTGTTTTTAAAAAATCTTAACACTAAATAGCCGAAGGGACGAAAAATTGGGTGCGAGTAGGGTCCGCTAGTAATCCTTTTTAACTTTTTATATTTTTGAGCTGCAAAGCTGAGATGTACTCGTGTTACAGAACATTGAAATGTGTGGCTGCATTGTAGATTAAGATCGAAATCTCCTTTACCCGGCAAGTGTCTGATCGATTGCGATTTTCTGCAAATTCTGAACGGAAGCATTTACACCTTCTCTTTCTCTGCAAGTCATACATTTATCATCATCCATTCCATTCCATCTCCTCTATATCTGATTCCCCAAATCTACCACTTCCGGATCTCAATTCCCATGCGACTATGGGACCCAATTTTCCCTCCTGATTCCACCAAACGCCCATTGCATTTCCTCTCATGGCAGCTTGCGCCAGAAATCTCCGATTTCCGTTATTTCGTAAGGTTTCCTTGATCTCGCCCACGCACGGTAGGCTGTTTTCCGCCAGCTGTGGTTACAGATTCAGAGGCTGCTCGAGTTTGTTGCGGAATAACAGCGATTTCAGGAGTAATGGCGTGCCTAAAGCTCGGGCGTATGCTCCTTCAATTCCGCGTGTTTCGGAGGAGCTGAGCAGTAGAGGGAAACCGACTGGATTTGTTGGACGGCGTTTGCCGGAGAAGATCACGGTTGCTGTGGACGTCGATGAGGGTAATTGATTGTTTGTTGTTCGTTATGCTTTGATTTAGCTTGCGTTTTGCTGTTGTGATGATTTTTTCATTTGGTTAGGATTGATTTTATGTGGAATTGCTTTGATCTAGCTTGCGTTTAGTTGTTTGGTGATTTTATCATTCAATTTCGGTTGGTTCTCTATATAATTGCTTTGATTTAGCTCTTGTGGTGGAGGCTTCATTCGATTACAATCGATTCTCTATGGAATTGTTTTGATTTAGCTCTCATTTGGCTTTTGTGGTGAATTTCATTCTATCACGATATATTATCTATGGAATTGCTATTGATTAACTTTGCACATTGCTGTTTCATTAAATGTTCATCATATCACAATGGATTCTCTGTGAAATTAACTATTATCTAGCTTGCATTTGGCTGCTGTGGTGAAGTTCATTCAATCATGATAGGTTTTCTATGGAATTTCTTTGATTTGCTTGCATTTGGCTGGTGTGATGGTAATTATCTTTGACTGTATACTCCTGGATTTGTCAATACTGTGAGGTGATTTAGGACACCGTCTTATAGTTTTTGTTATGGCTGGTGTGTTTGGTGGATTGATGTGAGGATGTTGATGTTGGATTTAAAGTGTGTTTTAGTTGTTCTCTGGTTTGAATGCTATATGTGGATTACGGATAGGATATGATCACTTGCTTATACCTGTGTGATTTTTGTTGTTCCTTTTGGCAGTTCTTGGAAACTTCTTGTCAGCGTTGAACCAGTTTATTGCAGACCGCTACTCCCTAAATCACTCGATCTCGGAATACCATGTCTACGAATTTTATAAGGTTTAACACATAGAAGAATACGATATATACATCCTGGAATTTTGTTGCCTCACTTATATCGAATAGAAAATGTGAAAATATGCCTGACATAAGTGAAGATTACTGAATCACACTTCTATTCTGATACTGGTTTTTCAGTTCTATTGGCTATTGTACATAACCACGTATTATACTTCGGTGCCTGACATAAGTGGGCTTCCATATTAATTTCTTCCTCAAATTTAAGGAACGCTTTATGTCTACTCTGTGTCGTATCCTAGTGGTCTCATCATTATCAAGGATTTATACAGTGGATCACAGGTCTGTCACACTCCTGGCACCCCTTCCCTTAAGAGAAATAAGTGCACTTATTAATTCGGTAAAAGTTGATGAATCAATCAAGTTAGTTCTTGTTGGGGTGTCTACTAACATGAAATAGCTGTACATGATCCCTGCTGATAAAAACTATTTGGATGTCCTATGTTTATCTTAGAGTTGAAAATGGGAATGTTCTGGTCCGATGGGACTTTCTCTTCAAGTCTCAGAGGCTCAAATCATCTTCTCTAGTAGGCACGTAAAGGTCAATGGTTTGGATATTTCATGGGCATCTTTCTTATTATAACTCTAGAATTAGTTATATAACACATTTTCCTTTTCCCGATCTAATCATGTTGATTTTGTGCGAATATTAACAATCCAATTTGCTATAGGGTGTAGAAAGCATCTTTCCGCTTAACTTGAAGTTGATTGATACTTGGACATTCTGATTAACTCTTTACCTTTCTGCAGATATGGAGCTGTTCGCGTGATGAAGGTACTAACTTATAAACATGGCTTAATTTTCTTATTATATTCATTAATACAATTGTGCTTCAAGAGTTCATGTCTTCTTTCTTTTGTTTACTGTAATATTGGAAAGGGTTTTTTACTATTTTAGTCATGCATTCTAATTTTGCTCTATTTTATCAGTCACCTGCTATCATGTGTTCCTCTCAATGTGTTATATACGTCTTTGGTTGTACAATATTAGAGGTATTGATTAGCTTACCATGGACTCAAGTGACTCAGGGGTGTCAGATAGCATGTCTTATGTCTATGTTAGGTGTTAGTGTCCTGTTCCCTTGCATTCTAAGATCTGATATGCAACATTTTGATCTACTAATATTTGCCTCTTTTTTCCATTGCAGCTGATATTCGGGTTCATGAATTCTTCAAGACATCTTATTTTAAGGAAGGGATTTACCCAATTCCAGGAGCTCAAAAAGCTATTAAACAATTATCAAAATTTTGTAACATGTCGATTGTTACGTAAGTGTCTTAAACCCTCCTGTAATCTTCAATCTAATTGTATGTTAGATATTTATGTTATTCTGATGCTTGATAGGTCCCGACAGAACGCAATCAAAGACCACACAATTGAATGGATAGAAAAACATTACCCGGGATTCTTTCAGGACATTCATTTTGGCAATCACTTTGCTTTAGATGGAGAATCCAGGCCCAAATCCGAGATTTGCAAGTAAACATTCTTAGCTCATTGCATATAGTATATGTTTTCCTTGTCTGGGTGACATTATTTTACGAGGTTCATCATTCATGTGAACGTTCTTTTTGCTCATTCTCTGTGAACATGCATATCAACTGGACATATTGGCTATAGAAAACTTGAGAATCTTATCACATTCACTTCATTGAAAATGCAGTCTAAGATAATATCATCTGTTATGCCAGGTCCTTTGGAGCAAAAGTTTTGATAGACGATAACCCAAGATATGCAATTGAGTGTGCGGAACAAGGGATGAAGGTTCTTCTTTTCGATTACGAGAATTCATATCCATGGTGCAAGACGGATTATATTTGCCATCATCCTCTTGTCACCAAGGTCCACAATTGGGATGAAGTGGAACATCAGTTAGGTTCGTTGATTGTTTCCTAGAGACTAGAAGGGCGCCCCGCTACTTGCCCGGGCTTGAATTAGATTTACAGAATCATGTACCATGCCATCAAATTGTGAAAAAATGTGATGATGGGTGATGCAGCTCGAGGGAGGGTTTTTACTTCAAGAGTTGTGTCATTGTAGAAAAACAATTACACTGAAAACTCCTTATAGTAATAATAACTATAGAATAAATTCCTTATGATTGCAAAAAAAGAAATGAGCTCAACACCATTGATTGGAAATTAGATGATCTCTTTGTCTTATTGTTTCATTCCCTCATAAGGGATCTCTTCGCGTTTGAATCTAGAGTCTAGACCGTCTAGTGAGTTTGGATCCATACTCTACTGTGAAGATTATTACGTGAACTGGGTCTATGACTTTTTCATTAGTCCATGTTATGTACGAAACAGGTGCTATCCCATGCAACGTTATGGGTCCGGGCTCTAGTATCGTCCAATCACCTACACTGTCACTTATCTTACGAGTTTGCGCAGGGTGTGACAAACACCCCTCAACCTCCATGGTCCATGCATTGAGATCCCTAATTTAGTCATGCGAAGTCAAATGATTCAGATGGAATCAGCTTTTCATTATGGTTTCCGCTAATAGTCATTTAAAAAACGTTCTTGCTTTCTTATATTTAGATCATAACACAATGAATATATGTTGCACAGAAGCTCTTACAGTGTACACTTCAAGTGATGCATCTAACTCTGTCTTTAAGGGTACCAGATCAGGTCTTCGAATTTTCATGGCTCATTGAACTTATCTATGATTCTGATGCTGATTTGCAGGATCATAAGTCATATGTTCCTCTCAAAGCATTTCAAAGTAAGTCGACATGTATCTATAACAAGTAGCCTAAAATTTATTTCAACATTCATTGATTTCCCTGTCTCCAGTAAAACGAGATACTTCACATTCACAGCAGAGACAGCGAACCGGACTACTAAAACATCTGGCAGGGAGAGAGCCAGCTGAAGAGTGAAACACCGAACGGTACTCACCATATGAGTTAATACATCACAATCTATGTACTATGATTGGATAGTTATATGAACCCCCACACTGGGTATACAGGACAATGATGTTTGCTCTAGATCGGAGGCATCGTTTTCATATTTAACATCACATGGTAATTATAACCTGCATTTATAATGATTCTACATTTGTATATATTCATTACTCTCTTCATCTCCAGGCCTTCATTCTGTTTACATATATATGGAAAGCAATACCTCATTTGCTGCATTCAGTTTTTGGTTGTGAGGAGATTGGTTGACACAGTGTAGATGATTGACATATAACTACCACTCCACTAGTCCACCAGACTAGTTGGTTCCAAACTCACACTGGAGATCAGATTCGCAGCAAATTTGTCAACATCGATACGTGAGTTACAACACCTTCTCCTGTATGTAAAAATTGAGGGCCCAAAATGCGGAGTGGTTTAATTTCCAGAGTGATATATACCGTACGTACACGAAATTATGACTCCAAATCTTGCACTACATAAGCCAGATATCACCCAGTCTCCTTGGCAGAAACATGGATTCCAGTTTTAATCAGATTGCAAAAAATCACAGATGCAAGCCCATAATACTTGTCCTTATAGCTCTACAATCTCTAGTGGTGCTATCATTAGTACAAACCCAACATTCCAAAAATGTTCAAACCTATGTTGAATCCATTTGCTCCGCCACATTACACCCCCAGCTCTGCCTCTCCACCCTCACCCCCGTCAGCATAACAGCCAGGAACGATGTTGTGACGCCCTTACTCATCCAAACAAGGGAAACAGTCCAACAGAATGATGCCATGGTGAAAAAGATCATAGCATCACAAAACCATATCTCTGAGTGGGAAATAACTGCTCTGCATATTTGTTCCGAACTCAGTGACCTCACTCTCGAATACCTTCAGGAAGTCGAAGCTGAAGTGAAACACTGCAGATCAGAAAACAACTCTGTGTCGGATCACTTAGCCAACCTGATAAATTACCTGAGCGCTGCTCAGACAAATCAGGACACTTGCATAGACGAATTCTCTCTTGATAACAAGCCGATAAGATTAACCTCAACGAGTCAACGTGTAATTTTAGCTCATAAACTAAGTTTTCGCCTGATGAGCAATTTGCTAGCTGTAATTAAGAAATTATCACGATTATCCGATTCCAGAAATGGAGAAACACTGTCCGGTTTTTCTACATCATCTTCTTCCTTCCCCTGGAGCGTAATTGGGGAATGGCCGGACTGGTTATCGGTAGCTGATAGGAGGCTTCTACAGGCAACCGAGGTTGAGCCTAATGTGATAGTCGCGGCCGATGGAAGTGGAGATTATAAAACGATTTCTGCTGCGGTAGCTGCTGCACCAAAGCGGAGTGGTAGAAGATATGTGATCAGGATTCGGGCAGGAATATATCAGGAGAATGTGGATATACCTAGTAGATTGAGGAACTTGGTGTTTGTTGGGGATGGGAGGCAACATACGATCATCACTGGTAATCGGAGTGTTGCATTGACACCAGTGATTCACACATACAACACCTCTACAGTTGGTTAGTACTTCTTATTAATTTTCAGCATATATACTTCCATAACAGGCTTTACAGGAGATCTTGGTATACGATTTAGACATTCATTTTGATCCTGTGATTCCTTTCTAATGCATTAGACCATCTTATACAAGTGTTTCATGAAAAATAAGTTCCGAAAATTATATGCAGGTGTCAAAGGACACGGGTTCATGGCGCGTGACATCACATTCCAGAACACAGCCGGACCAAAAGGCCACCAAGCGGTAGCACTCAATGTACTGGCTAATCGCTCCGCCTTCTACCGATGCAGCATGATTGGCTACCAAGACACACTCTATGCCCACACCTTCCACCAATTCTACACAGACTGCTACATCACCGGCACTGTCGATTTTATATTCGGCAATGCAGCTGCCGTCTTCCAGAACTGCGACATCCGCCCCCGTCGCCCAAATAAACATCAACACAATATGATCACAGCACAGGCCCGATCGGATCCTAATATGGACACTGGAATTGTAATCCAACGCTGTCGAATTAATGCCACATCAGACCTGCTCCCTGTCCAGTCCAGATTTGATTCGTATCTTGGCAGGCCGTGGAAAAAATACTCAAGGACTATTATAATGGAGACGCAAATTAGCAATGTTATTCATCCGGCAGGGTGGCGCAAATGGAAGGGTGAGTTTGCGCTAGATACTTTGTTCTTTGCAGAGTACAAGAACACGGGGGCGGGGTCACATACGTTGCAAAGAGTGAATTGGACAGGCTATCGCGTGTTTACTAGTGATGCTGAGGCTCGGCCTTTTACTGCCGAGAAGTTTATCAAGGCAGGAAGCTGGTTGCCTGCTACAAATTTTCCATATTCACTTGGGCTTTGAATGATTTAAGTACTAGCTGGTCAGTTAATTTGAATATGGATTAAGTTCAGCAGTGTAACTGTGATGGTTTACATATTGTAATGAACTCATATGCATAGCAATAAAGACAGGTCCTGATATGATACCAGTGGCATATATAACAATGAACTTTCTGTTATCATAAGCAGCATGTTTAGGAACAAGACATTATAAATCACATTAATTTATCATCTTGTGTATGATATAAGAAATTTATCTGGCTCGTTAGGCGTACGAATAACGCAAGTGATGTAAAAGAATGTTGGTTACATAATCAATCAGGAAAGGAATGGAACCAAGCCTTGATATGAGGATCAAATTCTGATGTGATCCTAACTTGAGGGCTTGGAATTTGGATGTTATAATGGAGATATTAGAAAACAATGGACTGCAGTTACAAAATACAGAAGTTTGGGGATTGCAACTTGTATAAGTATCAGTGTTTGTATTCTACCCTTTACGGATTGTACATTGTACTTAATCCCAATTATTAGGGATTAGAATCTTTCTTCTGAGAATCTTTTTTGCTTATACTTAATGCAGAATGCTAAGAACAGCAGCTACTACTTTTTTTTATTGATACAGAGAAAAGTCTAATCGGACTATCTGAATCAATTTTGACTGAAACGTTCTCTAAGAATAATGTGAATGATTCCCAAAAGAGAATAAGGGTCCGGCTTTGTCTTACCTGTTATTTTATGTTTACCGCCTTATAAGTTAGATGAGTTAATCTGAGTATTTGACGAAACACCTCTCTCTGTCGATTTCGTAATCAGCCTATGGACTAACATCCATGTATTAACCTTATCTACAACAGTCAACATGCTTCCATGTTTGATTAATTGGAGTAATATATCAGTATCAGTGTTGAGATTAGATCTCAGCTAAGTGTAGAATTAGAATATTTGCCTCAGATCAATACTCTAGATATGTGTCAGAATTTTCAAACTAAAGTACAAAAGACTAGAACCCGTGCTGTTATTCTCCAGTTTAATTAAATCTGACATCTGGTTAATCTTTGTCAAAAACAACCTAACATTTGTACCACCACTCCACCTACTCAAATTAACAGTTTAATCAAAACTTCTAATCACTAATTTCCATGTGATACCCAATTATTCTAGCATCCTGACTCCTTACAACAATCTGGTATAATTTCCATCCCTACAAATTTGTCCGGGTGAAAGATACAAGCGAATAAAGGAACTTCAGCTCTCTTACCACTTCGACCATAATATTAGTTCGACCAATTATATTGGTTGGTTCATCTTTATAAGTGACAGATACAGACTCACACAACTCACAAGTTATCCTGATTTCAAGAAAATGGATTTCAGTTTCACCAAACCAGACACAAATCACAGAAACAAGACCAAAATCCTCATCTTCACAGCATTAACAACCCTGCTAATCACCACACTAGTTCTTGCTCTTGTCCAAACCCAAAATACCAAAAATGACCTCACCACCACCATCATCCCTGAACACGCGCTTACGGCCACGCGCCGCCAAACAATCGAAGCAGTCCAACAGAACCACTTCACTATCAGAATGGGCGGAATGTCCAAGAACGACCTAACGGAGAGGGAGAAAACTGCTCTGGGCATTTGTGCAGAACTCATCGATTTAACACTCGAACACCTTCGTGTAGTCAAAACAGAACTGGAAAGCGAAAACTACTTGTTACCTGATCATGTACAGAACCTGGTTACTTTCCTGGGTGCAGCTCAGACAAATCAGGACACTTGCATAGACGAATTCGCCCTGGATAACAACCTGAACCAGCTAGCAAATCATCCAGTAATCAGAGCTCACAAGCACGTTTTTCGCCTGATCAGCAACATGCTAGCAATGATCAAGAACCTGCCCAATTCCGAAGATCAGGAAACACAACCTGATTTCTCCACATCACCTGACTCCTCACCCTGGAGTATAGTCAAGGAATGGCCAGAGTGGCTATCGGCATCAGATCGTCGGCTCTTACAGGCAACGACAGTTACGCCTAATGTGACTGTTGCAGCTGACGGAACAGGCGATTTCACGTCGGTTTCAGCAGCAGTAGCGGCTGCGCCGAACCGGAGCACTAGCAGGTATGTAATCAAGATCAAGGCAGGTGTTTATTGGGAGAATGTGGACGTAGCGAGTAATAAGCCGAACCTGATGTTCATCGGAGATGGGATGAAAAACACCATCATTACTGCTAATCGGAGTGTTGAGTTGACTCCTGGAATCGGAACTTACAACTCCTCTACAGTTGGTTGGTTTTCTTCTCCTCACTTTTCTCCATTTTCTTGTTATTGGTTGCACACATTCTTCTTACGTCATCACTACGTCTAACAGCAGATTTCAACTTTAGTAACTAAGAAGATATACGATTTTTGAGATGTTAGGAGCGTAATCACAGTATGAAACTCTAATATACGATGTGAATCAGACACAAGAGTTCGATAAGATAGATTTTTAAGCCTTTAAGTTGTAAACCTTAAATTGTTGAAAATAACTTATTTACTTCATGTGAGCAACTCCTCACACTCTTTACAATATAACGTGACTTCTGCATACATTACTCGGAACAAACAACAGCATAAACTCAACCAACTAAAATTGCTTATAGCCCAAAATAATTTTAACAATAATTAAATTGCTAACAAAAGTTATGATTATTTTTTTAAATAATGGAAATTATATCTCTCCTCCCAAGTGTTTGGTATAGGATTTGTTAATGTGAGTTAAAGGAAACCGGTACCGAGTTAATAGTGTTTGTGATAGAGTTAAAAAAGAATGATTTATAGAAGTATAATCTGAGTATAGTGTAACAGTGTCCATGAGAGAAGTGATGTGGGTAAGTGACAGATTGTCATCTTAATCAAAATGTTTGAATTATTTAACGTATCTAAAAATTATTGGAGGCAATAGAAGTGAGACTGTTGGAGATATGAACTGGTTAATTGACTTTTAGTGAATTAGAGAGAAAATGAGGCGTAACTCAATTAATATCAATCGGTATAATTTAGTACCTTTATCGAGTTTTTACAGTTCGTTAACTTCACACTAGTATAGCTCGACCCCATTACGAGCCATTGGTTGGCACAGAGTACAACAAGTAAAAACAAATTCGAAAAAGAAAACTCGATTTTTTAAAAACTATTACTAGTGTCATCTGAAAATTATAATATAGGATGATGAAACAAATAATTGTGTAATGCATTATGCATATATATGTTGTCATTGACTTAGATCTAATCACATGCATCATGCATGTACACATATTCTGTTTTTCTATTTTTTTTTCTTCCAAGAACATGCCTAATTTGTTTGTGATGGTGACATGGTGGTTTGGCACTATAAAATAATCATAATATTTTGTCCACATATATATATTAGCAGCCTAGCTAGCAGCCAAATTTAAATATCAACTCTTAGAAAATTTAATATCTTCGTATGTCAAATTCTAAAGATTTGGCCATAGGGCGGTTTAGTAGTCCCAAGTGTGACCATTTTCGTGTTAACTTTAAGCAGAGTGCAATTTTAGCTTCTAGCTCTTGTCCCAAGTGTCATGTTTAAGTTTTGCATTATTACTAGTGGCCGTGGTCCCGTAGAATTGGATGTGGCGAACATGTCGACGATAATATTCAATTCTACACTTCTCTATAAGTTCGAATTAATTGATAAGATAGAATTCTTTTTACTAGTACTACAAGCAATGTTTGCACCTTATTGCATGCCAATTCGAACTCAGTTTCATAGCTAATGCTAAATCTTGATGCAGCTGTGGTGGGAGCAGGGTTCCTGGCACGTGACATGACGTTCATGAACTCGGCAGGGCCAGACGGGCACCAAGCCGTTGCCCTGCGTTCGAACTCTGACCTATCCGCCTTCTACCGATGTGGCATGTTAGCCTACCAAGACACGCTCTACGTCCACTCCCTTCGCCAATTCTACACTGGTTGCGTCATTGTTGGCACTGTCGACTTCATCTTCGGCAATGCCGCAGTTGTTTTCCAGAATTGCGACATTAGGCCTCGCCGCCCAAATGACAACCAGCGCAACATGGTCACTGCACAGGGGAGAACAGATCCTAATCAGGACACTGGCATTGTGATCCAACGCTGCCGCATCAACGCCAATTCAGACCTGCTACCTGTCCAGGATAGAATTCCGTCGTATCTTGGCAGGCCGTGGAAGGAGTACTCCAGAACAGTTGTGATGCAGTCGGAAATAAGCGAGGTTATCAATCCTGCCGGGTGGTACCCTTGGAGCGGTGATTTTGCACTTGATACATTGTTTTATGCAGAGTACATGAACACGGGTGCAGGGTCGGATACGTCGCAGAGAGTGAACTGGACGGGGTATCGAGTGTTGACTAGTGATGAAGAGGCTAGGCCTTTTACTGCTGCGGAGTTTATCGGAGCTGCAAATTGGCTGCCTGCTACGGAGTTTCCGTATATGCTTGGGCTTTGAGTGATTGATTTATCAATACTTGGTTACAATTGTATTGTTCGCGGATTTTCAAAAGTAATAAATAACCGCGCGGGAGATACAATAGTGTGAAGTGGATATGCAGGAACTGATTGATACTCGACTAAATTATAGAGTTATCGAATTTCTTAATTTAGTAATAATAACAAGAACTTTAAAAAGAGAAAACAAAAAAAATTAAATATTTAATTCAATGTTAAAACTAATACTCCTTCCGTCCGCTCAAACCAGCCTCATTTTGCCATTTTGGGCGTCCGCTCAACCCAGCCTCATTTTGCCATTTTGGGCGTCCGCTCAACCCAGCCCCATTTCTAAAAATGTAAACTTTTTTTTTTTGAAGAGGCAAAGGTGACTCGAACCCCCGACCTATTGGTTGGAGGGGAA
>JAYMSL010002798.1:0-13584 GCA_036897195.1 Plantago coronopus | reverse complement strand
TTTTGCACGTCAAAATTGAAGTGGAAAGCTGTTTTGGGTTAGTATGTGTTGAGAGGGTAATGGTGTTACAAAAATGGAATGAATTTAATATGTAATAACTCCTCTGGGATGCACAAAATTGTAAAATTTAACAACTGTTCCGGGACGGATGGATTATATATTTAACGAAAATGCATCTCAACTTAAATTAATTTGGGTAATTTATTTACTGTGAACGTTGATAGTAAATATAACAAACTACGATGGTATATTTGTTAAACTGCGGCCCATGTTGCAGTGTTTCATAACTTTAATGATACGGATTAAGTTGATGATCAAGTGTCTAAATAAGCACACGGGCTGTGGTGTTTTATATTTAGCGATCCAGGTTAAATTGATGATGAACAACAATCAAAATAAGCATATCAGTATATAGGAATTATGAAGTTACCTGCAAATAGACGGAAACCTACACCCCAGGTGCTGTTTTGAACATCTTTAATAGAACAGAAACCTACACCCTAGGTGCTAATTATAGAACTCCATTCCAATTCAATCTGTCTTGCTAGTCCCATTATAATTTGGTCATGGTGAAATCAACCCTTGTGAAATCATGGTGGTAGGTAACACTGGTGAAATTTCAGTGCATTAGGGTGAAACTAACATTAACTCGAAATCTATTTGGTGAAAGCACGCCACATCAGGGCGAAACCATCACCATACATGTTTTGAACCAACACACACAGTAATTCATTAAGTGAAACCTGTGTGCTTTACCCAGTGCGCACCTGAAGGGTAATGTTTGCGGGTTCTCAACGTTATTCAAAATAAAATAAAAAATTATTAGGTGAAACCAACAACATATCAAGGTGATCAAAAGCGATATCAGCACCAAAGTAGATAGGATCTACATGGTAAAATCCAAAGTAGACTAAACCATGGTAATGATTAACTTCGTCCAGAAACCAAGTGCTACACTGGAACAATTACTGATTTTCTACAGCTCTAGTGAAAGGAGCATGTTACAAAATATTTTTCATAAATCTAATAGTTAGTTTTAGGTCTCTTTTCATTTTAGTTTTTCGTAACTCTACTGAGTCTCAGTCTATCTCAAATTTTTCTGTTCTAATCAATCTCTATTACTTCAAATTATTCTTCTCACTTTGATAGTAGGGTTGGAACCTCAAAAGTCTTTAGTATGCTCAATATTAAGTTGTCAATACCTGCTTACTGCTAATCATTTTCTCAAATAGTTCACACTATTTGTTTTGGATTTCTTTTCAGTTTAGTACCATCTGGGCTGAGACAGCAGATAATGCAAGGTCTGCTGCAAGGAGTTTTGTTCTTGGTGGCCTTTCTGAGATGCATTACGGCTTGAATAGCTTCTGGACAGAAGAAAAGATAAATGTAATTTTCCTGAAATTCTTTTGGGACAATCAGTTGGTTGACTGTTGATTCTTGCTTTAATTGTTTTCTAGACTACAGAATTTGTGTTTAGCTTGACAAGCTGGTACAACACAGCAATGAATTAATCTGAACACTGGTTTCACTTTTTACTTCTCAATTTTACGCTGGAATCAAGATATGTAACAGCTCGATTATTTTTCGTTTTCAGGATATTGATTTGGAGGCAATGAGAATCCTTGACGTCTGCTACGAACGTGCAAAAACGGTAGTGTGCAAAACCAGATCATTGAAGGGAGTAGCTATTGATAACATACTAACATTCTGCTTCACATTTCTTACAGATTCTCCAGCAAAATCAGAAACTTATGGACGCTGTTGTTCATAGTCTTGTGGAGAAGAAGAGTTTGAACAAGCAAGAGTTTTTCAACTTAGTTGATCTGCACGGATCTGTTCAACCTCTGCCTCCTAGCATTGTCGATGTAAGGTCTGGGAAACTGTCAGAGCTGCAAAATGTTCTTTCTACCAACAGGGAAGAAGCTCATGTAGGAAGGGTATCAACATAATTCCGAAGGTACCTGGTTTTTGCTAGCCTATGCTGCGATCTTTTTGTTTGTCTGCAAAGTAGAGATTTAGGTCGTCACCGAGCTGGTCCTTGAAATGTTTGCATATTTCTGATATGGTGTGCGAAGAATTTTTACCGGGGATAGGGTAATCTACAAGTATGAAACTTGGCAGAGACTTTCGAAGATAGTTGTAGGTAGACCAAGTTTTGTAGTTCTTGGATCATATTAGGCCTTACCAGTCCAAACACAAAGTTTCATGCTTAGTGAATGTACAGTATATGATTTTCTTTCAACAGTATCTTCTTGCAAGTTGCAAGTCTTTAGTTTCCTTCGTTCTTTCCGACCTTCCGGATTATAATGGTCAAAAATGCATGGGTCTGAAAATTTGCAGTTCTTGATCAAGTGGATCCAATTGTGAGTGGAGTAGAATATAGACGAATTTTAGCATTTCATACATTTGCTTGTTCTCATGTATCTTTTTTTTTCTTTCAAAATGGCAAAAGTGCCTCGAATTCACTCATAGTTTGGCCTTTGAAGTACTTCGAGTATACTCTCTTCTATAGATTTCTTACATTCGTATACTCTCATCCAAAACAAAAAGTTGGTGATTTCTCTTCGCAAAATGGTGATTGAAATGCGAAGAGATATATAAGAATAAAATGTACAAATTTTAACTATTTATATGGTATATAAAGAAAACCGAAACCGGAAACTATGTAAATTTGTTACAATTAATATAAATTTATACCTCTTCGAAAAAAAAGGTTTGGTTGAACTTTATGAAATTGAACCATAAATTTCTACGTTGATAATGGATAATTGCATAAGATACCCCTATAACTCGTACTTAAAAATAAAGTACTTGAGTATATGATTTTGTAAAATGACGCGAATCGAAATTGATAAAAAGAATCTTGATAGAAGGTTTGATGTGGATTTTTGGACTTTTTCATTGTATTACTAGGACTTTTATAAGAATTAGTATTGTAGTAGGTTCATAGGTTGTATATTCTATAAACTTAACAACATATGTTATAAATGGATACATTGTTATTTGAATCCTACTATATATTAAGCACACATTCATGTTTATTGAGGAAAACTCTGGCAAAAATGGTAAGACGATTTATTTTTAGGGACGTGGAAATATTTTGATATAACTAAAACAATCAGTGTTACTCCAAACATTGGTAATTTAAGGGATAATTAGTTTTTGTATTTTATAATTAAAAAACATTTAATTGAAAATATTAGTGTTTAAATTTAAAATATCGTGAATTTCTTTTTCTGTTTTTTAAAGAGAAAATTATGAAATATTGCTATTTTAAAATTTTTATTGCAATTTAGTAATATATTAAAAATATCTTGCAAATTAGTGAAAAACATTTTGCAGATTAGTGATATAGCTAAATTTAGTAAATTTTTATAAAACAAACTTCTCTTATTTTACTCATAATTCAAAACTAACTTAATTTTTTACTGGAATTTTCAAACTTCTACAGCTACCAAGCATCTATCATTTTCATGACCTTCCGTCAAAATATTTCTCATACTTGATGATGTTTGAATGAAAGATAAGTGATGATTGTTTGTATAATGATGTTTTTTATAACCATGCAACTTTTAAAAAGGTTTTGTTTCTTATTACTAGTAGATTGATGCTTGGACATTGTGGATGATGCATGTCATAATCATGCAACATAATCAAGATATTGACATCCTTCAACTTGTTAGAGATGCTTGTTAATAACAGTTATTCTTCTGACTACTAGTATATTGATGCTTGAAAATCGTTGTACACGCATCACACAATAGTGATGCATGACCAGAAATTGATGATGCTTGAACGGAGTCTAAAGCGGTGATTTAACTTTTCCGATTAGCAGAGCTGGACGGAGATAAAAATGTGTTTTTAACATGAATATTATTATTGTTTGAGTAATTCAGATGTTTGTTAAGATATTTACTATATTAATATATTTGTAGAAGATTTTCTGGTTGAGTAGTTAAACTAAAGATATATTTACTATATTTAATAAAATGTATTGTTATCGGTTGATATATTGGTACTAGTTTATAATAAAGATTTAATGTAGGATCACACCTGAAAAAGTATCTAATTCATAATTTTCCCTTAATTATATTACTATGTTTATTGCTACGTATAATTTCTGCGTTTAGAATTCTCTTTATGTTTATAAAATAAAAATAAAATAAAAAATAGGTGGTTTACATTAATCAGCAGCTCCGGCCGTATCCACATCCCGTGGTCTTCTCCTCCTGCCTCCGCACAGCTCCATCACGCCGCGTATATAGCACGCAGGAACCGCCCTTCATCCCGTCGTTTGGGTATTATACTATTATCCTAATTCAATTCCATTAGGGTTCTTTTTGCTGGAATTTTGATGCATTTGGAATAAAATGTGTTGTTTTGAATTTGTCTGGATGGGAATGAAATTTGTTAAGTTTAGATTCTAATGGAATGTTTGTATTGATCGGAGTGGAGACAGACTTGTAAGTTTGTAAATTTGTTTTAGAATTCGGTTAACTACATTCTGAAACAGACGTTGCTGAGCTCAAATTTGTGAAATTTCTCCTCAAACTTGAAGAAAATTGTATGTTAAACCTGCCTGATCGGGTCGGGCCCGGCTAAATACAGTTCCGGTCGTGGACTGGAGTCACTGGAATCGGGTCGGGCTCCATCCGAATTGGATAGTCAAATTAAAGCTCTGTTTTTGAATAAGGCTACAGTGAAAATAGGGGAATAGTATACGACCTTTTTCAGAGAGAGAATCCGTGAGTCGTGTAATTTTCTGATATTTTGTGATCGAGTCTTGTTCTCCGTCCATGTCCATCGGTAATTTTCTTCCTTGGTCCACAGTTTTTGGCTGTCTTCCAATCCTCATCTCTTCTTCCTGATCCATCCTTTTCTTATACTTTCTGTCGTTTTTCTTTTTCACATTAATAATAAACCTCATCAATTTACATTCCTGTTAATATATATGTATCCATACATATTCCTTGGATTTATGTATAAGGATTCAGGGTTTAAAATCATTAGTCCTAGTTTTAATCCTCAATTTCTATTCTTTGATTGGGTTTTACAAATTTTCTCCTGATAATGTAATCATTTCAACGGGGTTTGAGCCATGTAGGTTTAGGGTGCAGGTTTATGTGTTCATTAATTACTTTGTGATAGTTTGCTTATTCGGAAAAAAAAATAAAAAATCACCAGTTCAATTATACTGTATGGTGATTTTCCCTTAGTAAATACTAATAACTGTTTTTTTGTTTATGGTCTGAACTTGACAGTTTGATGCACATTTATAAACCTTAGGTGGATAAAAGATATCAGTTTGAACAAATATTCTCTTCATTCTCTCATTATAGTTGAGTATGATGGGTGGATATGTGGTGCCTGTGGATGCTTCCACCTCCGTCGAAGCATTGAAGAAAAAGAGTGCTGGCCCAAGAAGCTGGATTCTAATGGATTCCTCCGGCGAAGAAATTATTTTGGATGTTGACAAGTATGCAATCATGCATCGAGTGCAGATACACACACGTGATCTGAGAATTCTAGATCCCCTCTTGTCCTACCCCTCCGCCATTCTTGGCCGTGAGAGAGCCATTGTTCTCAATTTAGAGGTTAGTAAATCATATTATGGTATTATCTAGTTCAAAATATTGCATAGAAATTGACTTCTTTTTGGATCATTTTAGTATTTCATCTGTATTTTCAACTGAAATTTTGCTTTTATAAATCCCAGGTTATTTACTTATTCATCTTCTTTTGTTTTTTTCTGTGTTTTTTCCTTTTGGGTGCAGCATATCAAGGCTATTATAACAGCTGATGAGGTAATTGTTTGTAGAAACTAATGCAAAGGTTATTGAAGTTAGATGTACTATATCATTACGGATGTTTTTCATTCCGCTCTATCTATTTGCGCTACTTGATCTGGCAATATTATATAGAGAACCAGGTTTCTATTTGCTTCTTTGATGTTACATTTATATTGGAAAATTAGAATGAACTGAAGTAAAGTATCCTGGAACATTATCGGTAAACCTAGTTTGAAAGACATGACCTTTCAATTAGCATAGACCTGAACACACGTAAATTTGATAATCTATATGTATGTATATTACTTTGACAATCATGAAATATTGCTGAAAATGTGTTTGGGATGTAAGGGCCAATGCGAATCTATGATTAGTGTTCTTGTTTTACATCTTGATTACGTTCCCACTCTGCCACTTATATAAAAGATTAAACACATAAATATTTATAAATAAAATTTGGACTTAGTATCTCCATCTTTAAGTGAATCACCATAACATAAATATAATCCTCTTGTGCGTGTGTGCAGAAAGTGATCCCAGTCCCCTGTATTTTAACTTGTCCCTTATTTTCTAATCTTCCTCCGTTGATATCAGCATTCCCACTTGGTTTTGTTGACTTTTTTTTTCTCATTTTTCAGCCATAAATATTCCTAAATCACGCCGGAGAAATAGATTAGAAAACTTGCATTCAAATAGTTTTACGTACGATACTCTTTAAATATAATTTTTCTATATTTTTAATTCAGTGTGATTTAGGAGTAATTTGCCGCCGAAAAACTGGGAAAGAGTCGATAAGGTCAAATGGGTACCATGATATGGGAAAGAGGGGTACTATATGGAAATAGTTGTCAAGCTTATGGAAAAAATGGCAACCTTTTTTTGTGGACTCTTTCCAATGGCACCTTTCTGTTCTCTGATATTTTAATTTTGATATGCTGGATGAGTAGATAATCCTTGATGGTTTAGGACATCTGGATATTTTATTATACAAGCTTTTGTGTTGCCTAGGTGTTACTTCGTGATCCATCAGATGATAATGTTGTCCCTATAGTGGAGGACCTACGGCGGCGTCTGAAGCAAGCAAATGTTAACAAGGATGATACTGGAGATGGGAATTTGACTTTGCAACCTGATGCTGAAGCTGCAGAAGAAGATGGTATACGCTGTATCAATCTCTTTTTTCGTCTCTAATAAGGATAAATCATATCACTTCGAAATTGATGGCAAAGTCATAGCTTTAGGCCTGTATATGTAATCTCCAATATCGTTTGTTTTCTGCATCACTTTTTTTATCTTCTCAACTAATGGTTCTACTTCTTTTGTGTTATACGTTTTTTTTATCTTCCCTTTTGAATCAATTATATGCCAATCTATTTTCTCCATTGCAGATTCTCCATTTGAATTTCGGGCTCTTGAGGTTGCATTGGAAGGTATTTGTAGCTACCTGTCTGCTCGTACGATAGAGTTGGAAACCGCAGTTTATCCAGCTTTGGATATGCTTACCTCTAAGGTACAGTTTTTTCCTGACCACAATACAATGTGACTCAAACTTTGTTCAGTTCACCTTAAATTCAGGTTTGTTCAGTTCAGGTTTGCGCAGTTGAACTTTATACTTGAAATGAGTTAAGTTCAATTCAATTCAGCTCAGAAAGTTTCAGGCGAATTGAACAGAACCTCATACAGTAGGCAGTTGGATACAACTTAAATGAAACCTTATTGCTGTCCTTTTGTTCTCTGTTAAATATACCTCCACCTGGCTTGTCTTTTTCTTTTATGGGAAAATTCTCTATGGCCAATCAGTAATTAAATGTAGTATGTAGTTTATTTTCTTTGCTGGAAATCGACAGACTCTAGCTCCTTCCTTACCTAGGTTCTTCTAACATGTGCTACTGCATTAAAATAATACTTGTACTATGTGATTTAGTTTTTGCAGCCCTTGTGTATTTTACCACTTGTTGATGTACCATATTTAATTTTTACAATGTGTTGAGCTTTATGTGTAATTGCTGTATGTACACTTGTCCTCAGTTTCTCATATATTCTTCCCTTTATTTGTTGAAACACTAATATATATTAATGTATAATAATGATATTTCTTTGCAGATTAGTAGCCGTAACTTAGATCGTGTGCGGAAGTTAAAAAGTCAAATGACAAGGTTAACTGCTCGAGTTCAAAAGGTAGGTTTTCTTTATTTGTTGTATGATAATTGTGATTCTATTTGTGTTTGGTTTATGACCAGACTATTCTTTTACCAATGCAGTAACTTGGCATTTTATTTTAAGACATCTGCTCGATGGCATTATAATTTGATTTATATCATTTTTGTTTACTATTAATGCTTCGAATTTCACAGTAGAAAGTCCTTTTTCTCTGTTGTTTCATTTACATGACAAGTGGAGTAATAGTTACTAGAGAGTGGGTACTTTGTGTTAGTTATCAGAAATTGATGCTTTATGTAAAATACTTATACTCCAGCTTACGCTACTTGTGTTGTAGGATTATCATATATTCATATTAAGGGAGGGAAGCCATGCAGTCTTTCTTTGTACTTACGAAAAGTCATGCATGTTGAAGTTCTTCATATTTTTTGTTAGACCTAGTTTGAATTCCTACTTTCTTACAGGTAAGAGATGAGCTGGAACAACTTTTGGATGATGATGATGACATGGCCGACCTTTACTTGTCCAGAAAGTTGGCTAGTGCATCACCTTTGAGTGGCTCAGGTGCTGCAAGTTGGTTCCTTGCATCACCTACCATTGGGTCTAAGATATCTAGAGCTAGTAGGGCAAGTATAGCGACAGTTCGCGGAGATGAAAATGACGTGGAGGAATTAGAAATGCTTCTTGAGGTAATGAGGAGACTGGCTGTATTGGAATTTGTTCACAATGATTTGTTAACTTTTGTTATATTGCAGGCTTATTTTATGCAAATTGATGGCACACTCAACAAATTAACCACGGTATGCAAATTATGTCACCGTATCATTTTTTAGCGTATATATACAAATTCTTACGTGTTTGCTCAGTAAAAATTGATTGATATACTGCTGCTGCTAGAATCTGTTTAATTATGTACCCTAATCACCTTACAAGGCTAGTGTAGTTTGGCAACTAACAATGATATGACATGTATAGTATTGTGAGTTTTGGTACTTGCAAAAAGAGTTTCATTGTATTCGCAATGCCATATGTTTGTGTGGTTCCTTTTGCAGCTAAGCACTTTGTAGCATCTTTAAAAAGGAATGCCCTTTGATATGCATCTCCCTGCATCCCCAGTCTAACTGCATTTGTGCTCAATCCAGTTTAGATGGAGTAAATTTAGTTTCTCTCCATTGCACAATAAAACAGAATTGGGCTCGTTTCATTAGGCCTGTGTATTGGAAAGTTTTGGGGAAGTAGTCAAGAAACTAGAAATTGTAACATAATCATTCTTGTCTGAGTCCTTACTGGAAATGAAACAAGGGCCATGGGTTGCCTTTTAGGTCATTTTCAACTAATTTTTTATGATATTTCTGTCAAGCTGTTTGCTGTAGGAGAATGTGCTTCATGCACTGTTACTTTATAAAATTTTGGTGTAGAAAACTATATTACCATCTCTATACATGTAACTATCAATGTTGATTCTGATGTTACTGCTCCCTTAATTTAATATTTGCAGCTGCGTGAATATATTGATAACACCGAAGATTACATTAATATACAGGTAACAAATTACCGAGAATTCGATTCATAAGCCATTTCTGTTTTTCATGTTCTACCATTCTAAGATTTCTTGTATAATCCTTGCAGCTGGACAACCACCGAAATCAGCTCATTCAGGTTTGTGAGAAATTATGCTGCTGTGATCCCAATTTTCATCCCACTCTCTCTCTTTTGATGTATTTAATACCCTCGTCTCATTTATTTTCTGTTGGCATCTAGTTGGAGCTCTTTCTCAGCTCTGGAACTGTTTGTTTGTCCATTTATTCTCTATTGGCTGCAATATTCGGTATGAACATACCATATTCATGGAATGAAGGATACGGATACATGTTTAAATGGGTGAGTACAGATTCTTGTTTACTTGTGTTAATTATTTGCGAATATATTTGTGCTGAATCATGATATTCCATAGTGATTTCTGGTAATTGGTCTATTCCTTTCAGGTGGTTATCGTCTCTGGCGCCTTTAGTTTTGTGCTTTTTATCCTTATAATTTCATATGCTCGGTACAAAGGTCTTGTGGGCTCGTTTTCATGTTCATGATGCCCTTACCAACGTGGAAACCCTTCTAACCAAATTTAAGACTGCAGTTGCGCACGTGTAAATCGGTGTGTGCACGCTTTGTACTTTATGGGTCTTGTATTGGCAAGAGCCTTCACAGTTCATAGTACTGTTCTGATGAACAATACATATTACGCCTCTTGCCCGATTCCGCTTTCTATCTAGTGGATCTATTTCACCTGGCTATGGCTTAGTAAATAACAGTTCCGGCCTGGGGAACTTCTGGGGCGATTTTACAATTCAGTTTCTGATATAATGTCCAAATGTTCTGTATTTTGAACTCAACATTCAACATTTTATCTGAGTTACCAGTTAGATTCTCTATGGCATGATATGCGGTTTTTTAGATACCACAAAGAAAACAACAAACTTGAGTCGAGTACAAATAATACATTAATACAGTCGGAGACTAATAAGTTATAATCGACTTCCCCTGGAAGTGATACAACCCTAGAACCTAGAACTTGGATAGCCGAATCACATCCAGAACTACAGAAACTGCCAACAAGAAGCAAGTCATAAAACTGAAAACTATCGAGACAGCAACGCGATTGCAGAACACAGACAACGGTTTGCAGAAATTTGGAAGAGGTGAGTGATGAATCCCAGTCCGGTTCAAATTGGTTACTCCAGATGCAGCTGATCCAGCACTGATCATAGCAAATGCGAATATCTACACAATCAATGTACCAAACAAGAACTATTATCACAGATGATCTCACAACTGGAACTTCTATACTTTGCCATGATATGTGAAATGACATTATAAGGTACCTGATCTCCGACAAAAACGAGCCAAGCGTGCTTCTTTGAAGGAATAAGGGGAGATTTACGCAAGATTCTGACGGCGTTGATAAGCAGTTGAAGCAATGAATGAAGCGCCACTGCTGCTGAAACTCCAACCAGATACCTGATCCAACATCATGAAAAAGAAAACATAATCTGCATTACTTAACCACTCTTTCTTCATCCAGAATGCATTCTGCAGCTATACTACTATACCATTTTAACTTTAGGTTCTGTTCGATTCCATTCAAAATATCTGAACTGAACTTAATTAATCTGAATTGAACTGAATATACCTGAATCAAACCAGATTTATTTCAAGTTTCAACTATACAAATCTAAACTGGACCTAAACTGAATTTTAACAAACCTGAAATTGGTGATCTGCACAGAGCATTAATGGATTTCTAACTAATAATTAACGAGTACCCATATCGGGGAAACAATCACCCACCCATTGATCATTGCCGGGATCGAACCCATGAATGTATCAAATAACCACCACTACCACGCACTTTTACAGACTTAATCCTGGGTTCGAATCCCCGCGGAGACCGCCTCAGGCCCTCAATCCATATTTAATTCCACTCGATTGGACTCCCAAATGAGGTTGAAATCGGACACGATTGCGGGAGAGTATTAGGGAATTAATATATATTACTAGATTTCACAACTATATCTACAAGTTCGAGCTTTTAGATAGATGAGAATCTATACATGAATTTATCTCCCAAGCTAAATCCTAACATAAGAGTTTAAGAAAAAATCCTCCTGATTCAAACACTAATTCTACCGAGGACGGATCCAGGAATTATTTTTCGAGTGGGCTAAGTACTATGCAATTGAAGTAAGAACTCTGTTTTTAAACAAAATTGTGCCTGTTTGTATGAAAATACAGATGAAGAGTGAAGATAGCAACTACTCACTGGAAAGAATGGGAGAAGGACCAGTTGGAGAAGACAGGAATGTTGAAGCCGTACAGAGAAATGGTTGAGCGCTGTTTGGCAGTGACCATGACAGACAGAGCAGTCACACTTGTCAACAAGCACAGCACTCGCACCACAACATGCAGCATCACCTCATTTCTGTCGTCCCGGCTCGCTACTTTGCTCTCCCCCACCTCCACCTCCATGCTGCTAACCTCCGCCCCTTTCTCCGCCCCGTTTATCATCTTTGCTTGAATGCTTTCTCCTCTCTCTTGCTTTTTTTTTTCTCAAGTGAAATTGGATTACCAAGAAAAAGTTTGTTTAAAAGTCTGAGTATCAGTGTACTTTTATACTTGTTCATCAGTCATCTCATTCTCAACTAAGCATGAGCCTAGACATGTGTTTTAATAAAATGTTTGCTAAACAAAAATTAGGAGAGTTGAGTATTCAAAGTATTAGATAAATTTATTCGAAGTATTAGATAAATTTTATAGAGTAGAAATGTAGAATTATATAAAGTAAATCTCATATTTTTATTTATCTGGAATAAAATTTGTGAAGTAATGAATAAATTGATAAATTTTACGATATAGTGTATTCAAAGTATGATCAATTGTTGGTTAAAAGTAAAAGTATGATAAATTGATACCTTAGGCTCTGTTCTTTTTAACTTAAGTTCAATTCCATTCAATTCAGTTTAGTTTAGATCAGTTTAGTTCTGGTTTGGTTAGTTCAAATTTGTACCTCACTTAAGTTTAGTTCAGTTCAGTTCAGTTCAGTTTAGTTCTGAAAATCTTAATTGAAAAGAACAAAGCCTAAGGTATAAGAAATTGAGAACTTATGACTCAGACAAATAAAAATAGAACTTCGGACGACCGACTCTTCTCATCCGATCACCATAATATTTTTAAAACTCTTTTATTTTTACCACAAATCACTTTAAACTCACATTGAAATTATTTTTAAAATGATTGTACTGTATATTTAATTGTTATTATTGTGACAAATAATCAATTTGATGTAAAAATGGATCATAAATTCATATTAATTGAAACGCACTTATTTTCATATGAGAGCGGACACGTGGCGAGCAATGGTAAGGGGGTCAACAGAATTGACTAGGAGAAGAGACCCGTGAAGGAGCAGTGGGGTTTGAAGTATTTTATAAAAATGTCTTGTCTGTTTGTGTTGATAGAGTAGGCCAACAAATATTTAGTTGGGCCTTATCATCGGAATACTCTTGTACCACTGCACCAAACTGTCCCTACTACTTATGGCACGTGATCATCCGGACCCACCCCATACCACTGTGCTTTGATCACCCACAATTGACAACCATAGGTTAACCGTATGGTGTACATAAAAAAATACCCACCCGCCAAACTGCCCTACCCACCCGCCTTTTAACCGCTGAAGGCGGGTAGCGATTTAGCAAAAAACCGCCGCGGGTAAAAAAAATATATAACCGCCGTAGGCGGGTGGGGAGCGGGTGAAATCGCCACCCACCCGCCAATATATAAATACCCTTTTATTTTAATTTTATATAATAAAACTAATAAAGAATTTTATTTAACAAAGTAACAAACTATTAGTATTCAAGTCTTGCCCTAATTTCATTCACTCACTCTCTCTCTAATTTTATTTATGGTATGATTTGATTGCATTTGATTTTTGTTAAGATCAGTTCTGATTCACTGATTGTATGTTTCTGATTGTATGTTGCGGAGTGACAAGCAGTTCCAGCAAAATTTTAAAGTTCTCTGTTGTAGTGTTGCAAACTGTATTGTTGCTTTATGTTGCAAACTGTTTTGGTGTTCCAGC
>JAYMSL010002797.1:0-13584 GCA_036897195.1 Plantago coronopus | reverse complement strand
CTTTGTTCAGGCGCTGCTGCAGCGCCTGAACAGGCTCAGCTCCAGCAGCTGCTGGAGCTAGCCTAAAGAATGAAATGAAAATCTTGTATTAGAAAAAAAAAGATAAAGAAAACGGAAATAGATAATATTGAATAAATGGAGGGAAGTACTAATTAGTGCTAGTTGAATTCTATTATCCTGAGTTAATTATTAGGGGCTTACTAGATATTAAATTATGTAATGGTCCTTGCTACTTGCTAGGTTGAGTTATGGTTTTGATTAAGTTCTAATTGCACATTTTATGCACTTGTAACTTTGTAATTTCCGTTCATTGGAGTTTATTAATTAATAAATATAAGTAAACAATTAAACAAATGTAATTTGATTTATTTTGAATAAAGTTGAGGTTATGATCTCAATTAATAGTCTGATTCTACTCTTAAAGACTTGGATTTATGTCTTCTTGTTATTGAAGTGAAGTTAGATTCGTTGACTTAGAACTTAGAAGTTTGAATTTGTCGATTCAAGATTTCTGCAATTTGTTCTTGCATTTACGATTTTATTTTGATGGAGTTGGTGATGAAAACGTATGAACGATCGCTCTTTAGCTTTGTGGATTTGAGTATCTACTTCTTCTTCAAGTGCGTTCGTGCTTGGTCTTGAATGTGATGGAGAGCTTGACTTGAGAGCGTCGATTCAAGGGTGTTTGTTGCTTGATGTCGAAGTTGATGTATAAATTTTGAGTTGATGACGCTAATGTAAGGGCTTGCATTTATTCTTAATTCGAACGTCGAGCTTTACTTGATCCTCGTAAAAATAATGACGATCTTGCGGGAGAACTTTGACAAACGATGGTGACTCCTATCATCAAGTGTCATATGGACTTGCTCTGGAATTCGTCGAGGGTCGTCGCTTGAACTTGGTGATGAAGATCTCCACGAAGTTGGTGATGGATTACTCCGGAATTGTTGGGCTTTATATTCTTTGTTGGTATTTGTTTATCAAATAACGTTTCTACAAGAGTGCATATACTTCTCCTCATGTCAAATGTCGATTTCCTCCAAGAGTGCATAGACTTCTACTTGGATTTGGAGTTTGATCTTCTTTTGTGGTGGCTGATCCTCCAATAACGTTTCTTCAATAGTACGCGGACTTCTCCTCGGATCAAACGTCAAATTACTCCAGCTTGTTGATGAACTCCACTCTTGAATGTATCCAAAACTTGCTCTTGAGTGGAGAAGAGAATTCCCAACTATTTCTCTCTCTTTCTCTTTCCTCAAATGACTTATTCTCTTCCATCTCCATCATGTGACAATTTAATTTATATAGTTGAAAATGATCTAACAATCTTAATTTAGAATTTAATTTAATAGAACTCCAAATTGTAAGAGAATTTCGATATATTGTTATAGTTCTCATATTTTATAGTAGACAAATTTTGATTATTGTCAAATCCATCTACCAATCACCCCAATATTCCCATGTATATCCCTGATATTGCCTCTACCCTTCATCAACTAAACCCAACCCCTCCACAAAGCCCCAACCCAATCACTCTAGACCTCTTCGGGTCGTACTGTAATGGCCTAGATCTAACTAACGACCTGCCCTCCCCCCTCCCTTATTTGGGCCTATCTTACCGAACCCACCACAGCTTGGCCATGAGGCCCGACTTCAACCCTCCATCAATACCATCCATCCTAACTCCTCCAAACAATTTTACCCCAACTCCCGGTATGCCCAAGTGGCAATGGACAGGAAAAAACTTCCCTTCCCTATCCTACTATTCCCACCATAACCTGAACCGCTCCCCTATCAATACCCAACCAACGAAGAAGAGGGCAACCTTCACAAGCAGAAAACGAGAAAAGTATCAACTCAATAGCAATGAAAAAGGGTGAGGTAGGAACATCAGATAGTCCCAACAAAAGGATTAACTGCATTTTATAAAAGTGTCAATTGCTTAGAGACTTAATCACATGTAGTATGGAAACTCATCTTAGTATTCGTGAAGTAGATAGTATTGGTGATGAGTGATGATAGAGGATAAATACATGTCTTGACCCCTCTACCGTCTGGTATGTCCGTCATCAAGAAAGGTGATGTGGCCAAGCGTTAGGACTTAGGAGGACTACAACTACGTTCACTAAAATTCGGTTTTGTTAGCTCCAGTTCAGATAACTTCATGTCCATTCGGTTCAGGATTGCACAGTTGAACACTTGAAATAAGTTCAGTTCAGATCTATTTTGTTGAAGCGGCGAAATAGCGAATCAATAATTGTTCCCCATTCAGTTCATGTATATTCAATTCAATCCAGATTAATTAAGTTTAATTAACTACATTTCAAAAAATTTCAAACAAATTGAACAAAACATAACAATTAATATTTTATTATCTAAGAAAATCGAGAAACTAGTATTTCCGATATACTCATATAAAGCTTGTCAGGGTTAGACCCTGCGATGCAACGTGCGTGGACAAGCAAGGAAGAATGATATTCAAAACTTCATTGATTATGCAGAATACTAAAGAATTGATTCTTTCAAGATTCGTTGATTCAACCTAAGAATACCGAAAATCAAGAATTTTGAGATAATTCAATTTTTTTATTAATCAATTAAACTGTCTGAAATAATTAACTTACATGTATTTAAATATAAAAACCTAGAGTAACTGATGCCCTAATGGGCCAACTAGCTACAAACTGAAATAGAATAAATAAATTAAAAGTATTAAAATAATAGTGCATCACCCTCGCCAGTTCAACTTTATTTAAGTTGTATTCGGTTCAAATCCATTCATTTAAGTTCATGTGTACGTATACTTGAATTCAGTTACGCACTTTAGAAATTTTTCCGATGCAGTAATTTCTTCCATTTTTCCTCTATTTCCCATTTCTTTTTCTATTTTTGTTTTTTTGGTAAAAAAAAAGAAAAGAAAAAACCATTTTCGTAGATTATAGATTTATAGATACATGTGTGATTTAGATGAATGAAATCCTCCTCTTCTCCAATTCACACACACCACACTCAAATTCAGAAACGCACTTTCTTCCTCCCGAAGCTATCTGCTCCTCCTAGGTATCCTCCTCACTCAATTCAATTTCATCTCTGCTCCGTCGCTCGCAGGTCACTCACCTCTCAACTCCTCCTAGGGTTTCCCTTTCTCGCTTTTGCTTTCCTTTGCTTTCTTCTTTCAATTCTTTTCTTACTCTATTTCAATTTCTGACTTGCAATTCTTCAACCTCATCATCTCTTGTTTCTATCATTAATTATTGTGTTTCTATCTCATATTCACCTCTTCTTTAACCTGATTTTTATCTCAATCTTCCTGTTCCGGTAATTTCTGTTTCTACTTGTATTGTTTCTGATTATCTTCTGTGTTTTGATTTCCTCTATTTGATTGATGAATTGCAGTTTTAAGATTGTGCAAGTGATTTTGGATACTTTCTACTTAATCATCATCATCCATCGCCGGTAAATTCAACTACTTAATCTTAAAGAGTGGGTTTTATTGTTTAAGAATAAAACAATTGGGAGTCCAGGCTCATGAGAATTGTTAGGGGAATGCAGAAATCTATCCGTGATGATCAAAGACTAATTGGCTGGGAGAACAAATCAGTTGGCCAAGGCATTGGCGTGGCTGCACCCAAGGCCAGGAAGCGTGATAAATTCAAGCTTGCTCTTCTCTTGTTTTAACTTAGAGCTTTACTAGAATTCGAGCTAGATACTTTTACGAGCAACAGACGTTATAATAATGACTAGGATACTGGTCCAACGAGGTTCTGCTGGCTCCTCATCGTCGTCGAACCAAAATAGATCAACATCAGTGCCGTCACCAGCTCCCTCCTCTTCAGCAGCTCCATCACCGCATCAGGTTACGAATAATGCTCAAGTTACTCCAGCAGTGAAAGATGAGGTTTTGGGTGAGCAAATTTGCGAACAGGTTGTTGTTGAGGAATTAGCAGAGTTTTCTGGTGCCTTAGGCAACAAGAGTAAGGAAGATAAAAGTGAGGAGCTCAGTTCTGGAAGTTGTAATAGTGATCACCATGAAAATGACAAAAGTGATCACCATGAAAATGACAAAAATGTGGCTGATGATAGTGTGCACCTTGACCATGGTGCTGTTTCTGGAAATTTGATGAAAGCTGGATCCTCGGTTATCACTGAGGAGACAAATGCAACAGCTGGAAGTTCCTTGCAGATGGTTAGCAGCACTCCTTATCCTCCACCGCCCCCTGTTCCTCCTCCAAAGCCTTCATCAGTGAACTCAAGTTCTCGGAGCACTATACCCAGTGACTCAAATGTAGGTAGGATAGGGCCATCTAGGAGACCTTCTGGTTGGTCAGGCGTACCAAACAGGTCATCGCCGACTGGATCTCGTCCATCATCACCTCGCTCATATGGTGAGGCTGAAGGATATAACAGTGCTGATGAGCAGAGTCCACACTTATATGCTTCCTATGATGACGCAGTGAGTTTGATCTTGTATTTTCTCTGTTATTATTATTTTTCCTTGAGGTTCCGTATCGTGAATCCTGCAATTTGTAGGATCATGAATCTGTATTATCTTAACAGTTCTCCTGTTTTTTTAGTGATTAGCCCTGCTCCGGCCAAGCTTAGTGTTTTATTTTAAATACCAAGTATTCAGTTTCTATAGAATGTCTATAATGTGATCTGAGCAGTGCATGTGATGTCCTGAGCTGTGTTATGATAATGGCATATACATATTAGCAGGAAAGAGAACGCCAGTTTGAGATTGATTTGAGGCGGGTTAAAGGCTTGGAAGTGAGAAAAATGCTAGAGGATGGGAACTGTCTTTTCCGTGCTGTTGCAGATCAAGTTTATGGAGACTATGAACTATATGATTTGGTTAGGCAGATGTGCATTGATTACATGGTATGCTAATTTTCTGATTTCTTAAGCTTCTTCTACTGTCTTTGTAAGTTAAACATAATTCTAATGGGATTGATTATTCAAAATGTGTTTTATGCATTTAACTATCACAATTATACTCTAAATGTACTTCCTACTATTCTTTCTAGAAGTTGAAATAGAATGATAATTGTCAATTCTTCATGTTGTACTTGACCTATAAATTTGAGCAGATTGCTTTTGTGTGTTGTCATTTTTGAGGCACTAGTCATGATTCTTGCGTTTTTCTTTCTTTTTTGCTTTTTAAAAAATAAGATAAAACTATTGACTAACTTATTTTCTTTCAACTCACCATTATACACGCTGATTAAGTAAAATATGAAGTAAGGGTGCAGTGTCATATTCTTAATAATGAGTGGCTCAATGTTCTCTTAACAAATTTGTCCACTATAGAGACGAGACATATTAAACTTTGGGATATGAAAATGGAAAAACAAGGGCATAGTTGACCGTCTCCACCAACACAGAAATTATCCTCACGCTGCAAAATTAACTTTATCGTTCCACTGGGCATTTGTAGCCATGATATTGCTAGATTGTTCTTAAAAAAGCATGCTGTGGTTATAATTCTTTATTATAACTGCTCTGGTAGAACTAGTTAGATCATTCTCTAGAAGACTAGATATTATCCCTTGGCTCTTTTTGTAGTACATAGTAGAACTCTTAAGCTCTTTGTTTCCTTGAAGATGGGCTAGTCATTTCCTGATATGGTAGACGATTCCTTCACCCTCTCTAAAGTTTACAAATATTAACTTTATCATCGATTTATAAAAAAGAACTGGTTAGATTACATTAAGATATCAAATTAGTTATAAACTTAGTAATACCATTCATACTCGAGCATATGTTTTTCAATCTCTCTTCGGAAGGAGGAAAATCCAGAGTCTCAATATTTGATTGCTTTTTTTGGATAATAATCTGCACTTATCGAGAAGGCCGTAGGGTTTTTGATAGAGTAATAGAACATCAATAAAGCGATTCAAGTTATACCATTACCATGACATTGAATCTCTAATTTGATAGAAATTTTTGGTTTGGTAGATGAAAAGAAACCTGGGATAGTCTATAAGACAGATAGAATCATATCTTTGCACTGTCCTTTTCTGAGTTCTGAATTGTTAAATCTTAGGGTTTTCATTTTGGAAAAGAAAAGGTTCTTAGATATTTTTATGATTGCAAGTACGAACTTATGGAATGCACTCAGAATATATAATCTGAACTAGAATACAAAATTAAAAGTAAAGATACTTGTGTTAACACATTTATGGTACACACATAGAGTAATCTCAAGTTTTATTGATATTGCACGCGGAGTGCATTACACGATTTTGGAAAGAAGAGGGCCGAGATACTAATCACCGGGTAAGGGATTTCAAGCTTATAAATAATACTCCCTTACTCCAATCTCAGTTTCCAACTTCTCACTTACCTATATCTTGTTTGTCTCAATCTCCACGTCTCACTAACCTATTTTGTTTGTCTCAATCTCAACTTCTTGTACCTTTAATGGAAAGTCTCTGTCCTATTTTTTAACTCTCATACTTCTTCTTTCCGATTTCACCGCTTTTTTCCGATTTCCTTCTCTCTTCTAGATTTCTCTTCTTCCCTCATCTGTTCACTCTATTTCCAAATTTCAATTCACGCACATTACATGTTCTAAATAATTTGCTTTACTCTTAATAAAATCCGTGCCCAACTCAATGAGAAATTGAGTCTGGGATGACGGGAATAACACCTTATCGAGAATTTGTTGTGTATTAATTTTGACTCCTAAGACCCTTGAAGAATTCACCGTTTCTTTCCAGAGCTACCAAAAGGTACAGCCCGGAATATGATTGCGTCAACCCTTTTATCCTTGTTTTTAAAAACGATGCACTTGTAATCGGTAGGTTGTAATTTGACCATGTCAATGAGTTGTTTTACTTTTGATTCATTAAAATTTATGTTCATAATAAAAGCTATTATGGGGACATATTTTGACGCTTAAGTGATGGGATAAATTATTCTAACGTTAAAGCGCATGGTTATTGGTTAGCAATGTTATGGAGCAACTGAATCATCAAGAACTGAGTGGTTGCAATTATTTGGGTATTTGACTATTTCTGTCCAGGAATTTGACTTTTGTCCTGTACGTATGTTGGAAATATGTGGGTTCATTTTGGAATAAAATGCATATCCCATGACTTGTCAAAATGGACTGTCGAATTCTTTTACTTCAGTGTTTTAGTCTAGGAGCAGCTTACCAACTTTTGCTTCAGCTGATTGTATCTTTTCATATTTTAAATGTGTTGAATCTGCTCAATACAACGGAACAGGTGAAAATGAGAATTCCGTATGTTTAACAGAGGGTTTATTTTGTAAAGTGGATGTTTAACATCGTGTTCATCTGTGCAGGAGCGAGAGCGAGACCATTTCTCTCAGTTCATGACAGAAGGTTTCACTCCATACTGTAAGAGGAAGAGAAGGGATAAGGTACATTACCTTGATTTCATCTTGAAAGAAACTTATTTAAGAATACATATATATGTAAACATTTGTCGCTATCTCTGTAAACTTGCGTATACATATTTGTCTTGCGTCAACTTCTATATAATTGGTGTCATCATGTAATAGGTCTTGCAAGTCCTTGTTGGTCCCCCGCCTTATAATGTGTATATAATTCAAGACTTTTTAAGATAACATTAAACTGGGTTAATACTTGAAACACTACCTTCAGAATCCAAGCTAAATCTCAAGCATCTCTGTTTGATAACTAGACTAAATCTGGGATTACTCTCCAACATCAAATTTTTGGTAACTTTGTTGCAATTACCAAAATTTCCTGGATTTAAATTAAATTTCCAATCTTTATTCTTTACAAACTTATAATTTATATAAAGCAAAATATTACCTAATATTTGATATAAACACATGTTATTTGAAATCAACATTCATGAACTAGTAAATACTTTTGGCAATCATACGGTGAGGTTTACTTAAACACATGAGTGTAAATTGAAATTTAGAATGGTTATGTGTTTATTTAAAAATCCTTGCATTTGAATTTGTTGCATGTTGGATAGTACGGCTTGAGGATTATTTGTGCATTATATCTCCTGATTAGAAAAAAGGATTTTTGCCACCGCCTCCAGTAAAGTTTTGGTAGCGACGTAGCGTGCAGTGATGATGTGGACCACAAATTTTGACTTACGTAGTTAGCAATTACCAAAATTTCCTCGATTTGAATTCAATTTCCAATCTTTATTAAAATATGATAATAAACACATGTTATATGATATCAACATTTACGAACAATAGTAAATTACTTTGGCAACCATACGGTGAGTAAATGGTTAAAGTTAAAGACATGAGTGCATGGTCATGCCATGGGCCCCATAAGCACAACCTCCTTGTTGCATTAATCAGTCATTTACCCGCTCTTGGGACTGTTGTAAGAGGTTCTAGAGTGACATTCTCGACAGTGTATCTGGCATTTCCTTGTACTTTGGACTCCGCAAAATGCAATGGGGTGTTCAGACTGCTAAACTCGATTTTCCTTCTATGAATTCCCCTAATGCCAGCTATTATTTGTTTTGCAGGTTTATGGAAACAACATGGAGATCCAGGCGATGTCAGAGATGTACAACCGACCCATCCACATATATTCTTACAGCACAGGTTCTCTACCTGCATTAGATCATACGTGGCGAATTCCGTCAATCTGTTTTCTGGTTATTCTCTTACGCAACTGTTTTTTTCCTCTGGTTAGAACCTATCAATATCTTCCATGGAAGCTATAATACTGATTCACCTCCTATCCGGCTAAGTTACCACCATGGAAATCACTATAACTCCCTTGTCGATCCTCGACGCCTGACGGTTGGTGCTGGGCTCGGATTTAGTTCTCTGCAAGGGGTCAGTATTTGCTAAGTTGCTACAATTTCATAAGCAATGCCACAAACCATAGCTGCTCTTTGCATTTTTAATTTATTTGCTTGCCGTGGATATATTTCAATTAAATAACCCATGTTTTGGGCATGTGTATGTAACAGGCAAATATTGATAAGCATCAGGTTAAAGCTGCAATTAAAGCTCAACAAGATCAACAGATTGATAATGTAAGTGTTTCTGTGACCGGTTGAGGAGAAATTGAATGAACTCCTCATGTGCTATACTTAAATTGAGCCAAGTGTTATTACTTGAATTGAGCCAGGTGCTGTACTCTGCACCTCTGTTTTGCATCTCCAGAAAAAAGAAAAGATTTTCTAAATATGCAAAATAAACTGTTTTGACTGCTGAGATGTGGCGCAAATTACATATACCCATGTGGAGTTCTATGCATTTATACTGATAAAACACACTGAAGCTGCAAATAACATGCAAGTCCGTACCCTGTTGTAGGCACTCCTTGCTGAAGGGCGCTTCTATTCGGATCTTGAGCTTACCGAGAAAGAAATGGAGCGTATGGTGATGGAAGCTTCTAGAGCAGAATATATTGCCAAAGACAAGTTTAAACAACTTGGGCGGAGGGATTCATCAACTTCTAGTGCTGAATCATCTTCTGCAGCCAGTGAGTACTCACTTATGATTTTATTACTATTTCAGCAGTACTCACTACTGAAGCCAACAAGCATGGCTTTCATTCTATCAAGAGAATTTTGATAATTTTCGTTTCCAGTCACTAGATATGTGTTCTATCTTCAAGTTTTCCTTTTTTGATGGAAGTAGGAATTATATGGTATAGTCTATACAGTTAACTATATCCGTGTCAAGTGTTTTGTTGTTTTCCCGCTCTTATATTTGGTACTACTTGTTTTCTTTTCTAAAGTTCCATAACATATCATTACGCTATTCTGTCATAGCTGACTGACTCCTTTGAATATATAAGGAACTTCAGGAAGTGATGCGAAACAGGATGGTGGTCGTGAATCTGGCTCACAGGGTGCAGTTCTGAATGACAGCATGCAGATAATGTTGTCGATGGGGTTCAGCTATTTGCAGGTGATTGAGGCTTACAGCATTTTTGGGGACGATGTAGATTCAATGGTCTGTTACTTGATAGAAACGAGCAGTAGTGGCCGGCGTAAGGGAAAGGCAACTGAATGATGAAACTGCAGAGCCTAATCTAATGTCCAATAACATTTTGTATAATTTGAGCATGCTATAGAACTTTAGTCAATAAGATGAACATCTGAGCTTTTCGGTTTTATTGAAGCAGTTTAACTTTGTCCTTGACTGATCAACTTATTATGGTTGGATTGTGTATGAGAGAACCTGAGATGATCTGCTCTGTGTTATGTGTATAACTCAACCTGCAACTCTGCAAGCTCGGAAATAACTAAAGACGAAAAACTTAGTTTGGCCTATAAGTTTCTGCTTCTGATTTTAGTAGCAAGAATTATTCTTAAGTAAGCTGTTCGAAGTTTTATTAGCTACTACCTTGTGCTCGAATTTCTTCCCATTTTTTCTTATGTGACCTGGTGTGTCTTGGTTATTGAGATGAAGTGCAACCTGAGGGATGTGAACCCGAAGTTGGATTAGGCCGTTGTGAAGATTTCTGAGTTGGGATTTTAGTAAATTGGGCTCTAACTGAAAGACTAGCACCATAGTATATTTAAATCCCTTACATCTGCTATTTGCAACCGTGTTCGAATACTGGTGAGTTCTGCAGTGTTGTTATCAGTGTGGCCAACGTGCCTAGCAGTCGCATAGATAAAGTAACCCTTAGAGTCATGGAAGATATACGGCAAGTCTGGGATCACCCAGGTTACTTAGAGACGAGCCATTCGTATTGAGGCTGACCAATCGCTCATGCTGTGCCAAACACACTTTAACTACTTGGTGCTGACAATGTCCGAGTGGTCAGGATTACTACTACTTATTACTTCCTCCGTCCCACCCTAGTTTGACGATATGGTTTTCAAAGTAAGTTTCAGAAGTGTTTTTTGTGGTATTTTTATCGGTGTGGGGTATGAATGGTTACCTTTTGGTTTCTTTTAGCGATAAGTGTGTAATTATGAATAAAATGGTGAATATATTTACGTTATAGTGGGAGTTGGAATCGGATATAAATGGTGTAAAACTTTGTGCGGGACGCCAAATAAGTGTTATTGTTGTGGGTTAACTTGAGAGTACATATACCGAGTGTTGAAATAGCCTATAAACAGCAACCAATTTCATACACTTGATAAGCATCCATTCAGACTCTACCTCAACTATCAACTAGATTTGGCAAAGGGATAATTTGGATCAAATTAGTTCGGATTGGTTCCGATTCGGATCAATTTAGGATCATACATACTTCGGATTGGTTTTGATTCGGATCATGTTTGGATCATTCGATCGTCATTGTTCAGGTTCAAATTTGAATTTCGGATCTCGGATCAGTTTTGCATGGTCTAAGATATAACTGACGACAAGTCGGTCTTGTACCAACATCTCTATTTTGTACTCCATCTTTGGTTATAGTGCTGTTAAACGAATATTCGCCTCGAGCTCGAACTCGGGTTGTTAACATAAACGAGGGATAAAATGAGCTCGAGCTCAAAATTAATGAGACCTAACGAGTTTTTTTTCGAGCTTTATTCATCCTAAACGATCTTTTTTCGAACCATAAAGAGCTTTTTCAATATAATAAGGCTTATCGAGGTTCATCGAGCTGAGTTGTAAAACTATGAGCATAAAACGAAGCTCGATTTCGACTCGTTTACCTTATCGAACGACCCGGGCCGAGCGGCTCCGCTCGTATAACAACACTATTTACTTGGTTATTTCTGACTATCGAACACCTAAATTTTTCTCTGCAATTAGTCCATATATTTAAGAACTGAAATGAAATGATGAGATTCATTTTAGAGGACGAAGACGAAGGTGGTCGTATAGATGAAAAATCTCAAAATTCCATATCTCTCTCTCCCCCCATTCACCATTAATAGCTATTCAAGAGCAAATTCCATGCGTCTCTTTGTCTCTCTCTCTCTCCATTCACCATTATTAGCTATTCAGGAGATAGAGAGAGAAAGAGAATAGTACCACCGGAACGATGCCGCAATCGGGGAAATTGACGCCCAATCTAGACGAGAGGAGCACCAAGGTGCTGAATCTGACAGTGCTTCAACGGCTCGATCCTTTCATCGAGGAGATTCTCATCACCGCCGCTCACGTCACCTTCTACGAATTCAATGTCGACTCCAGTCACTGGGTACATACGCCACCAAGCTTGATTTCATATCTTATTGTATTGATATGATAAGGTGTATTGATTTTGTCATGTGTTTCAGAGTAGGAAGGATGTTGAAGGTTCATTGTTCGTCGTAAAAAGGTGAGAATTATTCTGTTTTTCGTCTACATTGTTAAATCATTAGTGATCAGGATGCATAATGTGCGTTTATTTGGTATTTCAGGAATACTCAACCTCGGTTTCAGTTTATAGTGATGAATCGTCGTAACACTGGTTAGTCGCTCGGATTTGTTTGAGATTTCAGATACTTGATCAAACTTTAGTGTCTACTTGTTGGTTATGGAATGTGGATTACTCAGTAGCAACTCATGTTCTATGTTTGGGTCTGATATGGCCATGATATCATCGAGATTTTCTTTGTGTTATGATTATGTATAAGTTGTGTGGGATATACTCATTTATGTGTCAAGAGTGTGTTAGTATAATTGCCTTAAATTCATTCGGATTTACTATGGAGGGTAAGGCATGATCTTGACATCCATTTCTGTTTAGAGTTTAAATGTTAGAATAAGGATTATAAAATCCTTTCGTAGGCGTTTAGTGTCATACTTAATACAACTCTTAGTCATAATGTTTAATAGAGTTGTCTCAATATCATCTAGTACATATTATATATTAATTGCAAGCTCGGAATTATATCTTCGCTAGCAATTGGCTTAGTTATAAGTGGAGGGATATTCTTGGGCATTCTTGTGGTTTTAGTATGGAAGTGCATACCCATTATCTGACTTCAATGTGTTTCGACAAGCAGATAATCTGGTGGAGAATCTCTTGGGGGACTTTGAGTATGAAGTTCAGCTTCCATATTTATTGTATAGAAATGCTTCTCAAGAGGTCAATGGCATATGGTTCTATAATGCTCGTGAATGTGAAGAGGTTGCAAACTTGTTTAACAGGTTGGTTATTACACTCCAAATCTTTTAGCGCCGTGTCCCCTGGTGCAAAAATGTACTAATATTATGTTTGCATGTTTTGGCATCCACAGTCGTGCTGAGACTTACTTGCTAGTCTTGCTTTATGTTTGTATTTTGTTCCAGGATACTTCATGCATACTCCAAGGTTCCTACAAAGCCAAAAATTACTTCTCCAAAGAGGTAATTGTTACACATGTTTACTTCGAAATTCTTAGATTGGCATTATAGATACCCATAGTCAATATGTTCGAGATCTTTAACGTGGTGGTGACATCATAATCTTTACTTTCTGGGCCGTTTTCAGAAAATAAGCGAAAGTGTCTTTGTAAGATATGGGTAGACGTTGTAAAGCTTTGTAGCATGGACATTCCCCTTACCTAATTGATTGGAGTAAAAGGAGACTTTAGTTTGGGGAAAAATCTATAAAAGGTACTCCAGGTTGTCCGGTATCACGTTTTGGTACTTTAAGTTGTCCATGCACAGTTTAGGTACTTTAAGTTGTCCATTTTTTCAATTTGGGTACTCTATGACATGTGG
>JAYMSL010002796.1:0-13589 GCA_036897195.1 Plantago coronopus | reverse complement strand
TAAACATTAACCTGTTGTAAATGCCCTTAAAACCTGATTTTATCTATTTGCTATATTTCTTCTCTTTTAGTATAAACTTGTAAAGTGATAAACATTAACCTGTTGTAAATGCCCTTAAAACTTGATTTTATCTATTTGCTATATTTCTTCTCTTTTAGTATAAACTTACATCATTTCATGTGCTATGTTGTGGTCGTGCCGGAGTGGTTATCGGGCATGACTAGAAATCATGTGGGCTTTTTTTTAGTTTTTACAAAAAAAAAAAAAAAAAAAATCTATATTTTCGTTCAAAGTTTTGATTTTTTAGTTTTTACAAAAAAAATATATATAATCTATATTTTCATTCAAAGTTTTGATTTTCTAAAACACCTCTCACATACCAATTGCTTACAAAATCTGTCTATAAGATTGCAGTTTGCATTTTTCACACTTGCAGTATTATTCCAAAGTTTCGATTTTCTTCGAAATTTTTATGTTTTTAATCTATTTTCTCGTTCAAATTTTTGGCTTTCTAAAACACCTCTCACAAACCAATTTCTTACAAAAATTTGTCTATAAGATTGCAGTTTGCATTTTTCACACTTCCAACATTTTTCAAACTTTCGATTTTCTTCGAGATTTTGATGTTTTTAATCTGTTTTCTCGTTCAAAGTTTTGATTTTCTAAAACAACTCTCACAGACTAATTTCTTCACATTTCCAGCATTTTTCCGGCCAGATTAGCTTCCGCAGTGATTATAAACTAGCTACCCGGTAGAATCAAACGGTGTGAGACTTGAGTTCATTCAAATAAAGTTTACGACTCTCCCATGTAACGCTTCATGTAGAGTCGTTCACAGCGACTGCGAACAAGAAGCTAAAAGGAAAACTACAAAGACCGAGACCGGACGGCCATAGCGAGCAGAACCTGCCCAAAATCCTTGCACAAAACGATGCCATGTTACCATCAAAGACAAATGTTCAACAAATAAACTGAATCTTATGATGCTGAAATCCTACAAAGACTTGATCACTATTTCACTATGTCCTAAAATTTGCCGGACTGACCAAATTTACAACTCCAACTCACGGATTTAACAATGATTAACAACAAGACAGCCAAAACATAGTCATTAGGACAAGGTATTTTGATTATTAGTAACTATAACTACAACATAACCAACACAGAGCTTATTACACAGCACCATTATTGAACAAGGTTTCGATACGTCCTAGTTACTACAAACATGCTCGGTGAAGAGAGTTCGATGAGGCAACCGATGGTTGAGGACGACTCACTCCCCAATCCTCAGACGTTCGACAAGAGAAGTGGCTTTGATTCAGAATCTGGAATCTACCATGCTATTGTTCATCTAGAAGCAAATCAGAAGATCCCGAGGCAGTCTAATCTTGATATAGCCACGTTCGTACTATCGCAGTTCCCACCACCAGGGGAAGCTGAAACCCGACTGGCCCTAATAGACTCAGCCTCGGGTGAGCGAGTCACGTACGGTCAACTCTACCAGTCCATCAAAAAGCTTGCTACTGGATTGTACCATGGACTTGGGGTCAAGAAAGGGGATGTGGTGTTTATCTTATCCCCAAACACGATACTGTTCCCGGCCATATGCCTTGCAGTGCTCTCCATAGGAGCTGTGATGACCACCGCAAATCCAGTCAACACTGCAACTGAAATCGCGAAGCAAGTACGAGATTCTGGTGCTACACTTGCGATTGTTGCCCCAGAGGAAGCTCACAAACTATCTGCAACTCGAGTCCCCGTTCTCCTAACTTCTCAGTGTAAGGATAACCAACTTTCGGTTCAAGAACTGATAGAAAATTGTGATTTATTAGAAATTCCGGGACCAGAACTTACCCAGTCGGATACAGCGGCGATATTATACTCTTCGGGGACTACTGGTACTAGCAAAGGCGTGGTACTAACACATTCAAACTTCATATCTGTCATCATGCTGCTCAGATGGTCTTTACAAGTTTCAGACTCATTCGACGATGTTTTCTTAAGCTTCATACCCATGTTTCACATATATGGATTTGCCTTTTTCGGGCTGGGATTGTTTTGCTCAGGCATCACCACTGTCCTGATGCAAAAATACGACTTTCAAGAAATGCTTGGAGCCATCGAAAAGTATAAAGTGAATAACATACCCGTCGTTCCTCCAGTGTTGATCAGCTTGGTGAAATATAATGGCAGAGAATATGATCTGACATCTTTGCGGAGAATGGGATCCGGTGCAGCACCTTTAAGCAAAGACGTGGTTGATGGGTTTCGGAAGAAGTTTCCGTGGGTTCAGATGAGGCAAGGCTATGGTTTGACTGAGACATGTGGCTCGGCCGCTTTCTTTGCCAATGACGAAGAAGCCAAGAGTTATCCAGCCTCGTGCGGAAGGTTGGTGCCATGTTTTAGAGCCAAGGTGGTTGATCCTGAGACTGGGGCAGCTATGCCACCTAATAAGGTTGGAGAATTGTGGTTGAAAAGCCCGACTGTGATGAAAGAGTACTTGAGAAACGAGGAGGCAACTGCAGCAATATTCGACTCACAGGGGTGGCTGAAAACTGGGGATGTTTGTTACCTGGATGATGAGGGGCATGTATTCATAGTTGGCCGTATAAAAGAACTGATAAAGCACAATGGATTTCAGGTATAATGCGATCTGCAAACATCTTGACATCTTATATCAGTAGCATACTACTCTTGACTTCTTGAGCTTGATCATTTACTTTGCAAATGCAGGTGGCTCCGGCCGAGTTGGAAGCCATATTGCTAGGCCACCCACAGATACTGGATGCTGCAGTAGTGCCTCACGAAGACGAAGCAGCAGGGGAAATACCTGTAGCATGTGTGGTTAGAACAGAAAATGCAGAGTTAGCAGCAGATCAGGTCATTGAATTTGTAGCTAGCCAGGTATAATGAATGCCCATCCTCCACATTATTCTGCAATCTATTTATCACAATGCAATGCTCCATTTAAAGAGTTTGCATGTAAATTTTCAGGTAGCACCATACAAGAAGATTCGAAGAGTGGTTTTCGTCCAAGGCATACCAAGATCCACAGCTGGGAAAATCTTAAGGCGGGAGTTAGTGCAGCAGAGCAAACAGCAAGCTCGCTCCAAATTATAACGCAGAAAGAAGTAGATAAACAAGAAGCGGACAGGATAATCAGGAAAGAACATCAAGTTTTTCATTTCTACACCCTGTGAAAACTCGATAAATTAGAGATGAATATCTCGAGAGAAATACCTTAATCTTTCGACTGTATGCTCCGAAAATAATGAATGAAATTATTATAGTAATACAACAGCTGTGTTTAACCAGTGTCTCAGCAAATCTACCGAAATACTAATGAGGGAGGGTTCCTCGTGCTGTGCCCACGAGTCACATGTCCTGCATCAAGCAATCAAATCTACGTTTCATTTGCTTCTATGAATATAGTCCAACGAACTGAAAAGAGCAATGAAACAGGGAAATTAACTCAGAAGCAGTCTGATGATCATCTTTCAATTAAACAGATGTCTAAGTAGCACAGAAACTGCAACAACATGCTTCGGAGATAATTATGTTTCCGAAATCTATTCAAAGCAGACACTATGTTATCCATACAAAGAAGCAACTCATTTAAAGAATGATAATTTACCAACTGAAGACCAGGTCATGTGTACTAAATTCTCCTATTACAGAAAAGAATTCAATTGCGCGAATGGCTTGGTTAAGCCTTCCGAATCTAATGAATTTCCAATTCAAATTTCCAGCTTCCGCAACATATGTCAGGATACAACTAATCGTGTAGCGAATACAGGTGTGAAGCTAAACAAAACAGCATAAAGATAGAACATGGGCGGCCATATTGAGCAAAACTTGTCCTGAACCCAAACAAAACAATGCATCGAATGTCACTTCATCAGAGACGAATATTAAAAGGAATAAACTGAATATTATGATACGGAATGCTTACTAAGAACTGGTCGCTAAATCCTAAAGTTGCCGGACTAGACAAAATTAATAAGTCGAACAGCTACACTTTACACGACTTCGGATTTAACTAAGACTAAAAGACAGCCAAAACACAGTCATCATCCTATATCATTTGGACAACCTATAGATTAATTAACTATGACTACATACAGCCAAAACACAGCTTATTTATAGATCGCATATTGACATATATAACACCATCATTGGAGAAGATAACCATAATTTTCACAAACAAAATGCTCAGTGAAGAGAGCTTGATGAGCCTAGCCATGGTTGAAGAAGAATCACTTCATCACTCGCAGACATTTGACAAGAGGAACGGTTTTGATTCACAAACCGGAATCTACCACTCTCTGGCTCATCTAGAGGAAAATCACAGAATTCCGACACAGTCTAATCTCGACACAGCCACTTACGTACTATCACATTTCCCACCCCCTGGTGAAGCCGAAACCCGAGTGGCCCTCATTGACTCAGCTACAGGTCACAGGGTCACCTACGCTCAACTCCACAGATCCATAACTAAGCTTGCTACCGGATTGCACCATGGACTGGGTGTCAAGAAGGGTGATGTGGTGTTTCTCTTATCACCAAACACATTACTGTACCCAGTCATATGTCTTGCGGTGCTCTCCATTGGTGGCGTCATAACCACAGCGAATCCAGTCAATACCACCACTGAAATTACAAAGCAAGTGCGTGATTCAGGTGCAACACTTGCAATTTCTGCCCAGGAGGAGGCGCACAAGTTATCTGCAACTCAAATTCCCGTGCTCCTTACTTCGCGGTGTAAAGAAGATAATCAACTCTCGGTTCAGCAAATGATTGAAAATTGTGATTCATTAGAAATTCCAGGACCAAAGCCTATTCAATCAGATACAGCAGCAATACTATACTCTTCAGGGACTACTGGGACTAGCAAAGGCGTCGTACTGACTCATTCCAACTTCATATCTGTCATGACGCTGCTCAAATGGTCTGTGAAGGTCTCAGAGTCACAGGATGATGTGTTCTTAAGCTTCATACCAATGTTTCACATATATGGGCTGGCATTTTTCGGGCTGGGGTTGTTTTGTGCTGGTACTACCACCGTCCTAATGCAGAAATATGATTTTCAGCAAATGCTTCAAGCTATTGAAAATTATAAAGTGAGTAACATACCTGCCGTTCCTCCAGTATTGATAAGCTTGGTGAAGTATAATGACCAACGATATGATTTGACATCTCTGCGAAGAATGGGGTCTGGTGCAGCACCGTTGAGCAAAGATGTGGTTGACAGGTTCAGGAAGAAATTTCCATGGATTCAGCTGAGGCCAGGCTATGGGTTGACCGAAAGTTGTGGGGCAACCACATTCTTTGCCACTGATGAAGAAGCCAAGATTCGTCCCGCCTCATCAGCTAGGTTGCTTCCGTGTTTTAGAGCCAAGGTGGTAGATCCAGAGACCGGAGCAGCTATGCCACCCAACAAGGAAGGAGAGTTGTGGTTGAAAAGTCCGACTGTGATGACAGAATACTTGAGAAATGAGGAAGCCAATGCAGCAACATTTGATTCAGAGGGGTGGCTTAAAACAGGGGATCTTTGTTACTTTGATGATGAGGGGTATATATACATAGTCGACCGGATAAAAGAACTGATCAAGCACAATGGGTACCAGGTATTTTATCTACACAATCTTGATATCTAGTATAACAAGAATTTTAGCAGCAGTCTTGAGCTGAAAAAAAAACATTAATTTGCAAATGCAGGTGGCCCCAGCTGAGTTAGAAGCAATACTGTTAGGCCACCCACAGATACTGGATGCTGCAGTAGTTCCCTATGAAGACGAAGCAGCAGGAGAAATACCCATAGCCTGTGTGGTCAGAACAGCCAATGCCGGGTTAACAGAAGATCAAGTCACTGAATTTGTAGCTAGCCAGGTATGATAAAAATGCATCCCTCCTCCCTGTCTCCCAGATGAAATTTTGGGTAGACTCTCAAGATTCCCCGATTGCTGAATTGAAGTACCTGACGTTCTTTCACAATTTATTTGACCTGATACTTTCCCTTATCTGAGAGTTCATGCGGAAATTTTCAGGTTGCACCATACAAGAAGATCAGAAGAGTAGTTTTCATGCATGACATACCAAGATCTGCTGCTGGGAAAATCTTAAGGAGGGAGCTAGTGCTGCAGAGTAAAACGCAGCAGTTTCGCTCCAAGTTATGATGCAGTAATCCAGTTTTGGTTCGACCATCAAGGTTGACAAACAATTAAGTGGGTGGGTATATGTAACATGGAGAAATTATGAAGCATTTTGAATGAAGTTGCCAATAAGTTGTATATATGCAAATGCTGTATAGTCTTTTGTTTATGTTACATGCCCTAAGACTCTAAAGGCTCCATAACCATAACGAAGAACCGAGCAGGGAGAAAGATACTGTTTGGAACTTCAACCTAGTAACTAATAATTCATCTTTACCCTTTCAATACATATATGTCCCCATTTCGAATCAAGGAGAGGAAACAGGTGGGTTGTACATAGAACATGATTGTTCCAATGCTCAATTTGCAATAGTGAAGAAATGGAGAAACAAATATTCTAACGCATACTGATCTAGTGTGAACTCGAATCAATTACTTACACCAGTAAGAATTTAACACAGAAAAAGAACAAAGAATAAATCTGAATATTAACATTACCTGTGTATATGATAATGTGCACTTAAAAAGGAAAGAAAAAAACGAGCTAATAAGATAAGAGGCATTTCCTTAAAGAGATTCTAACCCAGGAAATGGTACAAAGACAAAAGGGCACTTGAAGATTCACTCTAGCAAGTATATAGATCCAAGTAAAGGTAACGAACGTCTCCTGTAGTAGGTACATAGTGCTTGATTTACACGTTACATTGAGTTGCTTGAAGAGGACGCTGGCTACTGACCTAGGTAAGTTCAGCAATTCCAGGATGCATCAACCAGCAACCCACTTCCAAATGCCACCTGATTTCTGCTTCTGGACACTTCCATTAAGCTCCACATCACGCTCGAAAACAGATTTTTCTGCCCTAAGAGCCTGAACCTGTTCTTCTAATGATGGCAGTGACTCCAGCATCTTCTGCAGCTCTCCTATTTGCGCCTGATGATGCCATGGCAGAGAAAATAGATGTTAAACTATTGTTCACGGTTGATTTAAGAGCATGTTTATAGGAGTAATTTTGAGCTATGCATTCACACTCTTGAAATAGTTCTCATAGTTAAGAGAGCAGCAGTAAAAATATTCTGCTAAATCCATATAATGAAATTTATTGGAAATGGAGTATCTATGACCTCAAGTTTGGCGCATCTTGATCTCTCAGAAACAAGTTGTCCTTGGACTGAATGTAGTTCCTGCAGACGGTAATGAAGATGTTAACATTCCTCGTAACAAATACGAAAAATGAGAAAAAAAAAATTACTCTGGAAAACAAACCTTGGACAACTCAGAATAATTTGAATTTGTTTCTTCGATTTTGGTCTTCAGAGCAGAATTTTCAGCTGAAATCTCGTTAAGTGATGACTCCAACACCTTCTTTGCTTCTCTCACGGAATCAATTTCAGCTATAAGATCTTGTTGAGAAGTATCGACAGGGATCACCTTCAAATTTGACTCCTCCCTATCAGCAATCTCTGATAACTCAGATTTGGCAAAGGCATAAGCAGCAGACACAGAAGCCGCAGCAGCTGCTGCTGCTGGTGATTGCAATATCTTGGGATTTAGATAGTCCCTTGGTTTGGGCCTCATGACAAACACCTATATATATGCAGATACAGAAACATTTTCAGATGAAACTACTGAGTTGAAAAGCAAATAAAGGAGAAAACAGAGAAGATGGTCTTAAGAAGTGAAAAGACAAGGAAATTAACACTTAAACAAAGTTATTTGAAATTTGAATGTAGTTTGGTGGTGCAAACTGAACCACTCTAGGAGTTTGTAGAGTAAATTTGCAGTCTTAATTTGGAGGATCAACTAACTTTTCAACCCGCCGAATGCAAAGAGATCTAAGGTCCCATTAAAAATCTATTTACCTTGAAACCTTTAACCTTCTCAAATTCATTTTTTAATTAACCAGCCATCTTTGGCATCGAAATCCACATAGAATTGGTAAATGTTTTCAGAACCAGAGATTATCAGTATTGATTCAAATATTGGAAATGATTCCACCAGCATCTTTTAATCCAGAAAATAAAACTTGAATAATCCATGTGTTGAGAAGTTGAAATAATTACAACACATAAAAAACATTCCATTCTCCACATGTAAAACTAAAAACAGTTTCAGATCTATGCATGCAAAAACAGAAAGATGTGTGATATGTTTATCCCCATAGTAATATGTAATTTACCACATTATACTCAATGCAATCAAATCTGCCATGCAAATGCTTCAAACATATTAACAGAGGGCAATACCTCGCTATGATCCTTTTATATTAAGAGAGCGAAATACTCAACAAGAAATAGCAGGGTTACATACCTCATTTGAGTACTTTCCGTTGTAGCCACCAAAAGTAACCAAGAAAGTTTCACCACCTATCATTGCCTGTGAGACACTGATTCCCTGTGTATAGCCTCATATTAAACCACTGAGCATTCAAAAAAATGTCGAAGAGATAGAAGGGAAAGCTGAATAGATGTGTAGATTGTTTTCAATGTTCAATTCAAGTCATGGAAAAAGAAAATTTTAAAACGGCAAACCAAAATATCCCAGAGTTATGTAAATTGTTACAGTATTGTGCATCTGAGGTTGTATTTTGGAAGTTGATTATTGTGTTCTTTGAGTCATGAAGTTGTACAACCGAAGCGACAATTAACAATGCATGCTCTAAGCATTATCCAAATCACAAGCATAAGTTTAAAGCCTTCATGGCCTGTAACAATAAGAGCAGTATCTTTGTAGATTAAAACTATTTACAAGAGCCGTACATTTGTAGTTAGAAACTATTATCAAAAGTATCCTAGTAGGAATCTCAGGTTTCATTAGGCATAATGAAGTGCTTTATACGTGTTGCTAAATATAGCCAGAATCCCTGATCAGTTAATTTTGCAACTCAATTTTCAGCAAGTAGGAAAAAAAAGACAGCATGCCCACCTCACTGGCTAGTGGATCTCTTCCTTTCACACTTAGAAGCACTGATACAGCAAGCTTGGACATGTTTATCAAAAGGGTATCCAGGGAACCTGACAGCAGAAATTGTAAGTTAGCTCATCCTAGTATAGAAGAGTGCATGACAAGTGAAGGGGATATTCATTCCACTGTCTGTTGCTCCATTTTCAGCTTACCACTTTTGTTATCTCCTCCACCAACTATGAACCAATTCCCATCAACAACAACACCAGCATGTCCAGCCCTGGCAGTCACCAGATCCCCCTGCATTTGTGGTTGAGACCATTCCATCTGCACAATGAAGCAAAATGAAATCAGGTATAGGTACTGCTTTTGTAAATTTAAAAAAATTCTGTGAAAACATCATGGCACACATAATAAGCTATTTGCAACCCATATAACACATAAAAGAGTTCATTAGACTCGATAAACAAAAAGTACTAAATGCAACTGATGTACCAACTAGACTGAATTATAATCCATTATAATCATACAACTAGATAGACATCAAATACGTTCGGTTTCCTCAGCCAATAAAATAATTGGCTTCATGATGTCGAATAACTTTTAATATACCATATCTCTTATATAAGCTCAGAACATTTGAATGACAGTATATCTAAAACTTAAAAGAAAACCACAAACAAGGAGCACTAAAGACCAAAAATGAGAATTCTGAAAGTCTTTCTAAATCTAGAATACTCTTTGAGAAGATAAGATCGATTCTTCCTTAGCAACTTTTATATCACCTTGAAGGGGGTCCAACTAAATTCACGATACACTTTCAGGGGCAGTACATATGGTGAATTGTGCACATATTAAGCTAAAACACTTGAACATAATTTCATGAGGGTAAGCTTACTGTTTCCAGATCCAGCACATGTAGGTCACTGAAAAAGATGGAGTGTGAGCATCCACCAAAGATGAAAAGGTATCTTTCAGCATGCAAGGCAGCTGTGTGATCAAATCTAGGGGTTGGAGGTGTCTGCCTACAAAAAGGTAAAAATAATTGGTTACGACATCAGCATACGAAATGTCAAGTAGCTAACAAACAGGTGCATACGTAGTCTCTACAGCAGTCCACGTCATTGACTCCAAATCAAGAACATGAACATCATTTAGTAGCCTCCTATTCCTGTCTTCTCCACCAAACATGATAACTTTCGAACCAAACAGCGTAACAGATTGCCCACTGCGAGCTATCTGATGCATACAAGGAAAAATCCAGAATTACATCATTCAGCCACAATAAGCATCAGCAGGAACTATCATAGAGACTAAGAGACCATAAAACTTTATGATTCAATTGTTTCCCCACATTTATAAAACAGGGTAAACAGAATTAAAACTGCAAGATGATGTACAGAGTACTGAGTAGTCACAAGTTCAGGAATCAGTTGATTACCGGGGTGTTTCCAAAGGTCTCAACAGTACCAAATTTGTGAGAGTCCAGATCAATGAAACCAACTACAGTAAACAAAAAGGGAGTTAATACAAATCAACAGTTCTCAACAGAACAAAAAGTTGAAAAATATAAATGATACACATTGCTTATGCAGGATCAAGATGATTCCAAATTATAGGAAGTTTATGCAATACCATGGAAACAAACCTGTTACGCTCTCACTGACATTCTTTGATAAGCCTGCAAGAAGAAGAAGTCTTCTTCCCCACTTGATCTGGATACATAATTTAGGTTTACATCAGTCAGCTAAATACATTTTCCGTGCTCCATGGGTTTTAAACAACACCTTGGCAGTTGAATCATAAAAAATGAGACATAAGAAGAAAATTGCACTCTCGAGATGTAACAGTAAAGGAAAAATAACATTTAGAAAACATAAGAAATAGTATAAATTTATTTCAGAGAGAGAGAGAGCTAGACATTAAGTACCATACTATGACCAGAGGTTGCTGGAAAAACTTCCAGGCCAGTTCCGTTAGCTGTCACATCATTGGACTCCACATTCAATTTTATGGTTGACCATATCAAAGTTTTCAGATCAAAAACCTGAAACATAGGTAAGAAGATGTAAGACCCGTGGATATAAAAGAGATCTGATTAGAAATTGTAAGGAAGAAAGTAGACCTGGAAATCTGACAAGTATCTACCATTGCGACTTCCACCCGTGATGTATAGTTTTTCATCAACCACTGCTGCAGCATGCTGAAGTGTTCAACAGGAGAAAATGGCATGGAAATAAGTTGGTATGAGAGCATTGCGACAGAGATTTACTCATTTTTTAAATTAATAAAAGACACAAAAAACAGATAACCAACATATGGAAAGAAGTTAAAGCCCACAGTCTATATGTAGGTGGAAAATATACCTTGTACCGTGCTGCTGGCCGTTTACCAGAAGCAGGAACAGCTATCCACTGGTCATAGCTTAAATCCAGATGCCAACTTTGTCCGTCTGTTCCCATTGCAGTTATCCTGGAGTTCACCAGATTTTAATAGTTCAGGTAACTAGCAAGCTCTATGTCCAGCAAGGTTTAGAATATGCAAGGCAAGGTCAACAACTGCAGTAATATTTTTATCAAACACCATTCTTCATACTGCAATTATATCCTTCCAGTTCAGATACTTGAAACACAGAAAAGTATACAGCATCCCACAGTGTATCTATTTTTAAGCCATCCTATATACTTGTAGTCACAAGATATAGACTTCCAGTTTGATGGCTTCTTAATCTGAGGTTTAGCAATATGGTTTGGAAACGAACAGGAGCGATAGCTACTTGTGCAAGGAAAGGCTTGGAATCAAAAATTTTAAACTAAATCAAATGATGGTCGGTATAAAAGGCTTGTATCCGCGAGCATTTTAAGTATTTCCAGCTAGCTATCAGCATTGATATTGTCCAATATATAGGCATCTTAGTTAGTGTATATTAGGCTTTGGTCACCATCAAGTCACGAAACTTACCCATATATTCACCATCATTGATTAGCCATCATAAGCAACTAAATAATAAAATCATACTAGATTCTCCATCCTAACGCATCTCAACATCCAAAAACCCCGCGATAGACCTACCAGACCGCTTAAGTTTCTACCCGCAACCATATTACCCCATAACCAATTCCACAAACACATTGCAATGTTTTAGTAATAAAAAGCAATATTAGAAATTGCAGGATAGAAAATCAATACAAAATTCATTAAGATCAATGCAACTGAACCAGAACTCTGAAACCAGCATATGAAATTCTCAATTCTCACCCGGGAAAGCCAGATCACAAGTAAATGAACAGCAGGACCTATCCAACCTCAGTTTTAATTAATCAATAGCTGAATTAATACAAGCATCGCTATTCACCTTAATCAAAATGTACAGAAATCGACATTGACATGATCCATTCACTAAATCAAATGATACAACCATTATTATCAGTCTATCACATTCTACTCAAGCTATCCAATTTACATAACACAAGGCAACCAGAGGTAATCAAATCATTAATTCCGGCAAACATTCATCAAAGGCTGCAAATTCTCATATATAAACGAAAGTTCACTGGATTGACAAATTGAAATGAAAGGATAGCTTACAGGAGATGATAAGGAAACTGGATCCGGAGAGCTGAGAAGAGATCGGACGGTGAAGACGCCCGATCCCGGTGAAATCGGACGGTGAGATTTCAATTGTTTACCGACAAAAACTAACTGAAGAGCACGATGATATCGTTGCAATGTCTCACTCCTTCGTTTATCAGACAAACTGCTTTGAGCAGAAATCAGCCTGCTCGTGGGGAATTAAAAGAGAGGGGTCAAAGGGGGTCATAATTGTCATTCCACACCAATTTCCTCTTCTTACTCTTCTTGCTGTTTCAAGTAACCTTCATATTTTTATAAGTAACCTTCCAGTTTTGGCCTTTATACAAGTAACCTTCCAAGTTCTGGCCTTAACGACGTGTTTGTAGTTCTACCAATTTCATAGTATAAACGGCATTGCTTTGGGTATAAGTGAACTTACGTGATTGTTTTTCGAAGAAACGCTAAATGCCGAACAGAACTTTGGTTTTATGAATGAAACGCACTTGAGGGTAGGACGGGAGTGTACCGAGACAGAGAGTGCTTCTGCAGGGTTTTAAAGGCATTGTAAGAGATATTTTAAGGCTTCCCTTTTTATTTGCGTAAACTACAGACATTTTGGTAACTTCGTGTTCCGTAATCTCTTTTTAGTTGGATAGAAGGGAGGCATGAATTCTTCAATTGGATAGAAGGGAAGGGAGTGTAAGAACATTCACAGTAGATCATGTAATGTAAAATGGTAGTTACACCTAAATATAAGTGATAGAAACAAAAAAAAAAGAGAAAAAAAGACCACAAACTAAATTCTCTAAATTTTGTTTGTCCCCTAAAATTTTTTGGCACGGGTGTAAATTTGTTCCTGTGGGAATTCTTTTTTCTCCTAAACTTAATTTATCTCTCATGTTTGCACTCAAATCTCTCCCACATTTTTAAAATGAGAAACTTTTGGGAGAGTCCACTAAATG
>JAYMSL010002795.1:0-13591 GCA_036897195.1 Plantago coronopus | reverse complement strand
AACCCCATCTGTCCCCTACAATTGAAAGGTTTCACTCCAAATAAGTAAAATGCTGCAGAGCGTACAAACATTACCCCTATTTAACAGACTAACAGTTAATGTCATGCACAACTGCTAACTTCAGGAGATGAAATACACGTCACTGAATCCTCCTTTTAATCATAACAGTTTATATAGCATGCATCTGTACAATAATTGTCTATATAGACATGTCTGTTTTGTCTCTGGATATATTGCTAGCCTAGCTATAGTAATCCTCCATTTCCTCTTGTGAAATTCTTTGGTAAAACACGTTATGTTTCTGAACATTAGGAGAACCCAACCCGAAGTGTTATAGCGCGCAGACAGAATTTACATTAGTCAGGTAAAGGATTCCGTTTGGGACGACGTGGGAAGACTCGCCACCCATCCAGGGAAAAGTCGATCCCGAGCATATGTCCTCTATTCAACACAGGTACTTGTGTAGTTGTGTTGAAATCGAAGATTATTTGGAAAGTTTGATTAGCTTTAATGCTTTAATTTACTAATTATATGATGATTCAATAAACTGAGTGATAGTATTTGTTTTATTAAATGCATATAACGATTATATATTGTTTCAGGTATGTTTAGAGACCCCCTTGTCAGTTTGTGACTTTGATGATGCCAATAAACTGTTAATTATTATGAATAGTTTAGCTGAACTTATTTCAGCTACTGGTTATTTGCAGCAGCAACATCAAGTTGCTGTGTTCAATACTTATGGACGTTTTCAAATTTTGCATATAACTTTTCCTTCACTATTTTGTTAAGGTCTTGCTTGTTCATCTGAAAACTTGTTTTGCATAGAAGAGGGTATTGCCATTACCTTGCTTTTCATATGCAGTGAAATTGTTCTATTCGAATTGCAGCTGGCAGAGCTGATTGGCTAATATATTGTCAATCAGTAAAGTAAAACAACTGCATATATTAGTTCTTACATCTATTAATGGTTAGTGAGAAAGCTATGTAACATGTTCCGTGTTTTATGAATTTATAGTAGAAAAATAGCATGTTCCCTCATGGACATCTTGCTGTTATTAATGCGCCGGTAGTACTGGCTCCTGGCACCATTGACATCTTGCTGTTATTAATTAGCAAAGTTTTTTTATCAAGAACGGGGAGCAAGTAAAGAAACTTCGTGTCCTTGGACATGATGATATTTGTCTATCAGACTGGTGGACTTCCCCGTCTTCACGAAATTGAATTCCAATATCTACCAATTTCTCAGCGATTTTCTAAGACCAATATCAGTCTAATTTGGGATTTACCCCCAGCCTGACGGAACTGATTTTATGTAATTCCGGCAATATTCTTCCTCTACTTCCTTGCAATTTATGTTTCAAGGTTAGACTTTTACTTATTTTCTCAATTCGATTTCCAGTATACTGCAACGTCTGTTAATGGATTTCATTGTTTGGTAACATCTCACCATTATAGAACGTACTGAAAGAACTATGCTTAAGTTATTTGATGTTAGATTGAGAATATGTGTGATGATATACTCGATTAAGAAAATTTTTTGATTCTTCCCCCGGTCAATCCAAAGCTCCATCGGCATGAACTCTCAACGGCTTTCCACGAGCCCACATGGCACATAGATTGAAAAAGAAAGATGGACGAGGATTGGACCTCAAAATTAAGAAGCAATTACTGAGAGAGTGGAGGTGTTGCAAAATGAACTTAGTTGTTCCATTTGCCTAAAAGCTAACATCTTCGATACCTATGTGATTTTTGCAGTTGATGTTGCCAGCTCTCTCTATTTCTGTAATTTAACTTGGCTGATGGGCAGATTATGCCAGAGTACTTTCTGAGATGACTTGCCATACTCGTGGAAGATTGAGTGCAAGTCAAATCAGGTTGCTTCATTATTTCTCACTTTTACATTACAGAATATAATTACACTAAAGTAAATAAAATTTGCAGCAAAAGGTGTATATGTCAAAAACTAGATGACTTGTTCTATAAACAAATGGTGGTGGGATTTGTGATTTCTTTTTACTCTAATGTGAAGAGCATATGAAGGACTCTGATTTCTATTCCTTCACTGTAAAATTTTGGAGCAAATTGTGCGTTACTGTTAAAATCGTCTAAAGTTTCGAAGTGTGGAAAACTTTAAATAGAACTTCAAAAGGATATAGAGTGATTTTTTGGTGGAACAATTCTCTTTAATATACAAATAAGGGCCTAAATTTTGGAGTCACGTGATATATTTCTTTAGGTTTCCTTGAAGGAACTTAAGGAATTAAATGGATACCAGCTCGAGTTATTTAAGATCTCATGAGCTTTGTTATGTATTATGGATATTGATTTCTTTCAGTTTCTCCTTTGCTCTTTTTGCCAAAGGTGTTTGCCGGATTTGAGCCAAGAGAACGTTGTATGCTTCTCAAGTTTATGACTAGATGTTCCCGAGCTCCTTTGCTTGGCTAAACACCTTCAACCTACCTTTACTATCCATAAGGTATGCGGTCCGATATCATATATTCTTAGATTTGGAGACATAAAAGTGATAAAACTTAAATGGGAAAGAAAATCGATCCAGTGATAGTTTCAACTTTCAAGAAACTTACTTTATCCTGGAGCAATCCCTGAAGGATTAGATTTTATTTCAGTTATACCTAAATGCTAGGATTTGGATCTTTAAAAACCTAGCACAGTTTCTCTCTGGGATGTTTGTTGAACTTGTTCGATAAGGCTGACTAAGAATATCTGGTGTATTTGCTAGGGACTTTCAGCACAAGATCTTGCAGTCTCGACTTGTAATTTATGACTTGGTGTCCTTTGGCTTGATCGAGTTGAATTATTACTTTTTTAAAATGCAGGTATTCATTCTCTTATCACACATTGCTAATCATATAAAGATAATAACCTAATAATTAATACCTGAATTGAAATATTACTGGTAAGTGTAAAAGTTAAGCTTCACTCTTTTGCTAATTTTCTAATAGCCTTTTTTCCTAAGAAAATCATAAAGCTTTTTTAGAAGCAACTCTGTGGTCAGCTTAGAGAGAATAGAAAACTTTTAAAGAGAATTTTCATTGTATGACAGGAAAGTATGTGCAGATACTTCATTCATTTAGTCACCTGTGGTTTGAAATCACTTAATTAATTATGCAAGATTGCCTTTATTTCATTTTCTTTTGTTCAAAAATCAAAAGTAAAGGATAGAAAGTATAGTTTGTAGGTAATCTAGCATTTAGGGAAAGAGGGATGCGATATGATATTTTGATTATCAGGTTTATCTTTTCTTATCTGTTATGTGGTTATTTGACTTGATCTTATAATGACCGATGTGCTTTTTCATGTGACCCCACGGACCCATTGCGTTGCAACTTGTGCTTAGAAAATTGCTTGCTCATGGAGGTCCGATTCGAGACCTTCAGGCCTTCCAGAGGGTGCAAAGGTAATTGAGAAGCATGTTGCTCAGCTGTGCAACTTGACAGAGGACTGCAATCAACCAGATTTTATTAAGTTAGTTTGTAAAATTCTATATTCTCCTGATTCTAACAGGATTTTGGGAGTGTCCTCCCCAACTTCACCATCACATTTAAAAGAAAATCTCTATAGGCTAAAAACTCGAAAGGTATTGAGATTTTGGATCTATCACACTTTGTTAATATTACTGAAGTTCATAGTTAGTTCTTTGTGTGAACATAAATTTTTTAGGGTGGCTATTTTTGGGACTTATCCGACCATGCGGATTCCTTGCACTTGCTTGTTATTACGGTATATGTTATCTTGTTTTGCTGGAGGATATTATAATAAAATTAGGCCATGGATGATTAGTACTTGGAGATTGAAGTATATGGACTATGGAGTTAGGATCTTTGTAAAGTTGTTGCGGACCATGAAATTGATTTGTATTAATAGCTTCTTTTTTGTGCGAGGTGATTTGTATTAATAGGTTGATTTTATCATTTTATGTAACAAATGAACTCTATCTAAAGCCAAACTTATCAGGTCCGTCCTGGTTCTGTTCACTTAATTTCTTGGGTTAAATTCAGTTCAGGTCATTTAGTTGAGATTTGTATAATTCAAATTGGAAATTTTTTATTTTGCACATAAACCTTTTCTCCATTTTTGAAGTTACACGCCAACCTCATTCTAATGCCAAACTTGATGGAATTAATCAGGAGTTCCTACTCTTATTATTCACATGTTTCCTGGTGGTATGAACTTGCAATATAAACCAAGCTCAAGGCATGTTACAAAGTGAGCTAAAGTGGTGACAATTAGTAGCGGCCGAGATGTGCTATGTAAAGTCAGTATTATTATGGCTTAACAGTTTTGGACACTGTGATTCTCTTTCGGTTCGGAATTATCTATGTAATATCTTTCATATCGAGTTATTTATTCGCGAGTTGTAGTCTTGGGCAATTTAATTATTGATAATTAACGGGAAATTTACTTTAGTTTTAGACTTTATGGTGCAATTCTCTTGCACATTGCATCATTCTTTTGAAGATTACCTCGTTAATAAATTAATTTTCAGGTTAAAAAAAGGAGATCAGGGATTCGAGCCACGTTAGATACATGTTTTTAAGTGTCTAACTAATTTATTTGATAGTTTGTAGTTGTAATAGTTTGTCGATTAGAAAAAGTAAAAAATACATTGAAAATTGTCACATTTTCTTTTGAATTTATGAAATAGGCCGCACGTTGTTTGGTCTCACTATTGTTAATATATATTTCATGATTGTGTAAAGAGCCCAGTAAAGGGAGGCAGGGAGGTAATAGGTATTGGTTTAGGATTCATTTTATGTAATGGTTGTTTTGGATAACCGCTGTTTTCGTTGTGCTATGAGAGGGTTTTATTTTTTCGATTGGGTTTTCTCCTCGGAGATTTTTGAGGAGGCAAGAAACACTGGATCTGTCAAGTCCAGAACCATATTGAGGGGGTTGGGTTTGGGAGGATACACTACTTTCTTCATGCGAGGCAGTTAATGCTTAGCATGCTTTTGTACATATTACATCATATACATAATACATAGTATTTTGCCGTTTAAAAAAAAATTATATATATATATAGAAATACAATAAGATATATAACGGTAAAGTATAGCATAATAACAAGCGTAGCGTGTTACGTCAATTCTAGTTTACTAATAATAGATACAACCAAATTCGAAATTCAATTTACTATTAATAGTGTAATCAAATACTTTCTTAAAACTTTTTTAATTACTAATAGGACCCTTACTAATAATAGTGTTCATCACACTAATTAGGAAAAATTATTAATCTTGATAAATTAAGATCTTGCACTTTTAAGATTACAAACTTTTCTAAGCAATAAATTGTAATGTGCTAGACATTATTTCTTTTATTTCACGAAAAAATTCTTTTGTCTCAAGGAAAATAATAATGATATGACGAGTTAGTCACGCGAGTATGAGCGTGTCATTTAACTAGTAAAGACATAAAACAATAACGCAGGAAAAACATCAGTAGAAATTTGAAATCATGTACTATCATATTAATATGATAAATGTTATAAACTCTGCAGCCAAATTCATGAAACTTTTTAGCAATGGCTATACAGTATTACAGTTCAATTGCAAGAATGAACAACAAAGTATTGTTAAACCTATGCATATAACCTGAGATGGGTCTTACTTAACATAATATGATTCACAACAGATGTATTATAAAATTAGATCCAGCAGAATAAAGTGTCCACAAAATTCACAAGTAGATAAATTGGCATTTGAGAAAGGCATAACATAAAATAAAAACCTCTGACGTACTTCCACTGTCCCATATAATATAATTGCTATTTGGTTTTGTTGACTTTTTTCTCATTTTTTTCAGGTCACATCGGAGGAAAAATTAAGAAAAAATTATCTTTCAATAGTATATTAACTATAGTATTTAATCTTTTTTTTCTTTCTATATAAAAAAAAAATTTGAAACGGCAAAATTTTATAATTTATACTGAATATGTACATAATTGGGCTAAGCATCACCTGCCTTCTATATACTATTTAGATATAGTTTTTCTAAAAAAATGTTGGGTGTGATTTAAGAGTAATTTGCGGTAGAAAAACGAGGGAAAAAGTCAACAAAACAAACGTGAATGCTGATATGGGATGGAGGAAGTAGAAAACTTATACCTATGGTAGGGGAGATTGACTTTTAAATACTCAGATAAATATAGTACCATAGATCTACCAAAGGGAGAAGCAAAAATGCAAAAAAGGGGCTAAAAAGTCAACAAAACCAGATGTCAATGCTGATATGGGATGGAGGAAGTAGAAACCTTGTACCTATGGTAGGGGAGTACACTTTTAGATACTCAGATAAATACAGTACTATAGATCTACCAAACGGAGAAGTAACAATGCTAAATGACATATGGGCAAGATAATTAGAGAAATTCAGAACATATGGACTCAAATCTAATTAGGTAATTATGTTATGGGGAGCAAAATATAGGAAATTTACCGCCATAGAAAATCCACGATTTCTCCCTTTCCAATATGCTGTTCAAGCAAAATAGGTATATCTTCGGGCATAACATAGCCATACCTGTAGCATAGAACTCATATGGGTTCACTATCGAATAAGGGGTAATAAACAGCATCAGGAATATTTGGTGAAAGTATATGTAATATTTACCAATGCCCTGTGACTTCGTTTTCCAGATTTGGTCCAAATATAATGACGTTTCCAGCATATTTATGCCCTCCAATGTGTGAACAAGCACTGACAGATACTTTCCCCTGTAGACCACGTACTTCTATCTCTTCTTTAAATCTATTAATGAGAACAGGTCCACAGACACCACATCGTCGGTCTCTAGAACCATGGCAGCATACAAAAATATACCAGCCCTTCAAAGCATCTGGACTCCCAGGCAGCCATTCACCATTTTTCACTAGTACTTCTTCCACAAAAGTGTCGACGTCGAAGTGGGTTAATCTCCTAAACAATTCTCCATGTTAAGACGGGGAAAGTGATTTAAACAATAAAAAACCGAAAGTGGTAATTTAGTACTGCTGAGCAATAAATATGTTTTTATCTTAACTTGTATCTGATCATGTCTGGAAAGATTAACACATCTCCATTTGATGTCTCTGTTCCATCATGCCCCTCGCAAATAGTAAAGCGAGTCTGGAAAAGGATGATAAAATTAAAACCAACAAAAACTATATTTATAGAGATTAAGGATGAAATTGGCTATGGAACTAGTAATTCTTCGTGGCAAACAGATGACCAACAGCAATAGCATACTGACCAAAATTTTAAAGGTAATACAGCAATATGCATGTAAAAATTTGAGATATGGAAGTATACTTGAGTTATTTTCATATTTGGTTCATCAAAGTGAAAATAGCTTGAATTTCAAATATAAAAATGCAAGAAACAAACCTTAACCGAGCTCATTGAGATTTTTACATATCAATATATACCAACTATATACTTGTAGTTTTAGATATAAATGTGGAGATAGACCATTAAGAGGGAGTGTGTTCCACCTTACATTAGTGTTTAAGGTAGTAGCAGAAATTATAGTTTAAAGTTTAATTAGGAAAATGATTTGGTTAAAATTTACTTGGGTTGATGCATGATGATCATTATTTTGTTCATATTTTCTTGAGTAATCAGTTATCAAGGTCAGAAAATATTTGAATGGGAATATTCCCTTCGCATAAACTTTGTTATTAATAAAAAGCCGCCGAAAACATTGCTTTCCACAATACTTCCAATTAAATAGATGCGCTTTGTGTTTTTCGCTTCAAAATTAATAGACCTACCAATGAGCACTATCAGAAATTTTCAGTGTATGTATCAGTTGAAATGTGATTTTAGAGTAGATAAACACGGGTTAGTTTGCAAAGCACTTTAATGATATGCTGGCAGTACTTACTAAAGCAAGCTTACGAAAGTATAATTCGCCACTGTTTTAAATGGCAATGAGGTAGAGGTTGACTTCACATGGCTAAGTTCGCTAAACCTACCACAAAAATCACTATAGACGAACATGCAAGAACCAACAATGTAGATTCACCTAGCTTGACAACATCAAAGATCAGGAATCTAGCTAGAACAAAAATATTCGACCTCTCAGTAATTATGATTGTCAACAAGCCAAGAAGTTGATCAGGTATCTAAGTTACATTATAATAACCAGAATCAGTTGTGTATATTTACGATTGCACAGAACTCTACACATTTTTTATACATTTAGAAAGAAAAGTATAGAGAAAAAATGGGTTAAGGTGTGAAAACATTATTCATGCCTCATGCCTGCAAGCGCAAAAAAAAATGAGGAACTCCTTGGTGCTGAATACGAGGATGTTACTATTTTCATCAAAGTTCATGGTTCAACACAAGGATTTTCAACAGTTTGTTTCATGTTGAATATCGAAATTAGAGGAAGAACTAATCCGAGCCTTCCATCTGGTTACCCGTGAATACTAGCAGGAGTGAACAATCTATCCAAAGCAGGAGTTATACTAGCAGCATGGGTGAAGCTAGGATAATTCTTTATTAGTTTGGTATACTGGGAAAGCACACACTAAAATGCAGAAACATCATAGATGTTCTTTCTAGTAGTTACACTGCACGGACAATATACATTAGAACATTTTGTAACTGCCATGGAACCATAGAGTAAGGAGTACGGACTACGGAAATAGAAAGGAAGAACGCGCTATTAGTTCATCTGGTAACCAGCAAGACGAACCGAAGGAAGAACCATTGAACAAAACGCAGCAAAGAATCAGTTTAAGCAACCTAATTCTCCATATTAAATCATCTCTTACAAATTAGGACACCAAATCACACGGTTGAAGATTCAAAAGAGTAATAACTAATAAGCATATGAGCAGTCATCGCATAACCAACAGATCCTGCTCTAGTAAGAATCATAGACTTATTTTGCATAACATTTCTGTCCTTATAATAATAAGCTATTGGTTGTTAGAATTTTGTTGATACAAATAACACTTGAACAAATCTTCATTTTGATCCATTTCAGTTGTGAAGTGAAGAGCAGAAAAATAGAAATGAACCTAACTGATGTATCGAATAACGAGATGAAAATACATAAAGTTGGCAGCTAAGCTCAAATGCTCAATACTATTATATGAGTTTAGAAAAAAGAAGCAGAAATAGTAAATTGAAGGGAATAATGTGGAGAGGAAGCAGAAATTGTAATTAGTAAATTGAGGGAGGAAAGAGAAGAGAAGTAGGGTGGGTACCTGACGAGTGATATAGGGGTTTTTGGTAGCCAAGGCAGCAGCAAGAAGCCTAGGAAGGCGATCGAAGTCAGCAGCCTGGATTCTGCTGGGCCAAACTTGAGGATTCTTGTAGCAGAGGAAAAGATGGCGATGATAGAGGTCGACGGTGCCAACGAGTGGAGATTGACGGAAATCGAGACGGGAGAAGCCGTAGTCGGGTTCGGTGTTGAATCCATCGGAAAGGAATCCTCCTCCGTCGTTCTGGAAGCTGCTGGATGCGCTTCCGTCGATGAGGTAGTTTTCAGAGTCGATGGGAGAAGAGGAGGACTGGTGAACGCCACTTAGGAGGAGAAGAGGGTCGACGTCTCGGTTGGTCGACATTGTTGTAGAAATTGAAGGAAGAAGAGAGTTTGACATTTCTCTTATTAGTCAACTCAACTGACTAGTGTACACTAGAGTAGTGAGTGAGGGTTTCCTTTCTTTTCATTTGTCTTCCACTAACAAATACAAAACGGGCCGCTCGTCTGTCAGTCCGGTGGCGGACTCAAAATATGTTCAAGCAATGCCTTATTGAAATGAGTTTATAATACAATCCGGAACTTCTGAAAATTGCTGTATAGCCCCAAACCTATACCACAATAGCTTACTAGGCTACCAAAAAAAACTAAAAGAGGTGGGCACGGGGTGGCTTGTTTGCTGTAAAAGTTGGCTGACGAAGATATCACTTTTCAGAATGTCAGGTTGTCCTTTTGCGGCGATGAAAGAATTTGTAGCGGTATCTCCAAAGTTGGCTTCGCATAATAAGTCAAATAAAAGCCAGTTTGTCTGTTTTCATTAATAGTGTTATCCTGTCTTAAATTATAAAAGGCAGAGTATAGTATATTAGAGGGAAAGAAGAGTTTAGTGTTCAACATGATATCAGAAAGTGACGAGGACGTCGTTGAGGTTACACGAAGTAGAAGAGGCTCAATAAGGACTCAGGAAAGGAAGCATAATACTAACATGAAAGGTCAGCTTCTATCTTTTTAGTTTGTCTATTATGTGTTTGGGATATGTAGATTGTGTGAACTAGATATATACACACTATTCAGGAATGGGTGAAGAAGTTGATATGTGCAAGGATGATTCCATGACAGACGACGATCAGGTTTCACAAGGTTAGTAGTGTAAGAATAGAACAAGTGTTGTGATAATTTGATGCTATTAACCTTTCATTTGATGCTGCAGAAATTAGTCGCATTGTTGACATGGTAACAAGTGGGCAGAAAATATTGGATGAGCGTAATAAGAAAAAATGTAAGCATGTATTCTATATGAATCATAATTTTCATATTTGAATGTACTTCACGAGTCTATATTTCGAACTTGGAAATGAGTAGCTCTGATTTGTAAATTAGGTGAGACAAATGAGTTGGATACAAAAATGACAATGCAGAGTAGCTATGTTGTGTCTTCAAGTTCAGACTCAGGTATTAAAATGGACTCCAAAGCTTGTTACATCTTCGAATTGCATTCTGACTTCATTATGGTTCTGTACGTGTTTATAACACTTAGGCGACTACAAAGTGTCAAAGAGAGCGCGTACTCAGGCTACGAAGGAGCATAGCATTCAAGGTTTGTCTTCACCACTTAAACCACTTAAACTACTATGACTACAAACCTGGAGCTTAATTGACCGTTTTCGTATGAAACTTATGACATCCATAACAGCATACATTAATCCTATAACATCCGGACCCTCGACTTTGGCTACTGCGGGTCACAAACCACCAGCTTACAGACGGAAGAGACGTGGTCATGAGAAGAGTATTCGAGAATGTATGGTTAGACGTACCTGAAATACTAAAATAGTGATGTGATAAGTTGGCTTAGGATTAGGTGAGCTATAACAATATGGTGACTAACTTATTTCTGTATTCAGCGGGTCACAAACCACCAATTTGATGATGATTCTTCCAATGAGTACAAGCCAACTACGTATACCATTAGGAAGTGTCGAAGTAAAATCGTCAAATGTAAGAACTCTAGCACCGTGATTACATAGCAACAATGCTTGTTCTATTTTGTTAGTGTGCTTATTACATATTACCGTTACTTCAGCAAAGGGGAAGCGGAAGCTTTGGACAAGAAACAGTACTAGAGGAGCTTTGGCTATAGATGATGCTAACAATGGTAACGCGCCGATTTCTCTATGTTGATTTGATTCTATTTTAAATGTTGCTCTACGATACATATATATTGATTGTTCATTAGAATCTATTTTAATTAGAATTAATTCCTGTTCCAGCAAAAAGACTTAGGGAATCAAGAATTCCTATACTTGGAGAAGGTTAGTGGATGTTGATACTAATAATGAATTATGTTAACAGATTTAATTAATGCTCTAATTAGTACATGAATCAGGAATAGTGGAACCTAATTGTTACAGTGTCGATGAGAGGCAAGTAGGTGTCCAAGTTTTAAGCTCAGGTTAGTTTGATCATACATTAGCTATTGATCTTGCATTAGACTCAATCCGGATATAACTAACATTGTGTTAACACAACGCAGATGCTTATGATACTCAAACAAACGATGATGATTTGGCTCTAACACAACGGTCTCTTGAACATGGTAAGTATTACAATACCTCTCTACTATGTGTACTCCGAGAGTTCATTCTAACAATATAGAAATCTAATTACTGATTCTTGCTTTTAATATGGTGTCCAGACATTGATGCTGCACTTGAGAACATAGTTGGCTCAAATACACAACTGGATGATGTGATGCTTGCTACTATAGGTAACTTCATACAATATGAATGCCTATTATCAAACGAGATCATTTATGTAATAAATTGAGTAAGCTATGTGTTGCAACCTATTCTAGGTATGATCTTAGATTCCTCAACATTGGCTACTAAAATAGAGAACGATGTTAACGGGGTACAAACAGGTATTGTTAGTTCACTAAAACTGCATTTAATATGTCATTTGATTAAAACTTTTACATTAATGTCTAGGCCAAGGATCCAATGTGGCGGATGCTAATGACACAAATATACATTCCGCATGTTATGATGGACCTTCCTTTTTTGTGGTGGTAACACCAACAATGATAGGAGGCGACTTTATGATGGTAAATACCCTTCACTAATAAAATTGTAATTAATGTTGAAAACATATCTACCTCTACTGTACTAATCATATACCTATAAAATTGCAGGACGTGGACAAGTCCTTTGCGGAGTATGAACTTCCAATGGGAATCTCATCTGTGGAGCTGGAGCTTACTGGTGTTGGCTCTTGGATAGTTATTTGTTTGAAAACTGATACTGAATGCAAGATTATAGATGGGTTTGAGGACTTTGCAATAGCATCAAGAATTCAGGTGGGCCATTGTTGCAAGTTCAAATCAGTTGGCGATGGGAAATGGACAATTGAACGTCTAGCACGTTAATCTAATCGGATCAATAATATCTACTTCATGCAGTACCTTTGAGACTCTTTGTGCTTAATTACAACAAGACTATGTGTAACTTTTGAACTACCTGCCTACTTTGATTCCGTTCAACTTGTTAACATTCGGATGGTTAATTTAAGTCTTTTGTTAATGTTTTATTTGGTGTTTTAATTCGTTATATCTTGTATTGTTCGTCTTAACTTACTAGCATGAAACACCTATCATGACATAAATCATATCGACAGTCAAATGCATAACTTTGTTTTTTACCTCTAGTAGGAAACACAACATAGTTTGCTTCATAAATCCGCGAAAAAAAATTTATGCTTTGAGTTAATGACATTATTTTATTTGTTAAAACATTTCAACGTCAACCCATCATGTATAAGTGGGCTGGATTGAAGTGTTATTGGGCCAAATAAACAATTTAGTCCTTAATTGGCAAGACAAATGGACTCCTATTTGAACATGTGACAGTGGGCTGATTTTTAATGCTATTGTGAACGAAAACGGTCTTGATTGGCATAGAAATTAATTAACAACCGAGTACTACTCCTGCAATTGGGCCAACTAGCGACTCTCATTTTTTTGCTTCAAGTTCTTATTATGGTCGACTATCACTAAGACAATTATAAAAATGGACACGCTCCAATGAACCATTGTAAACAACATATATAGATTACTGGAATACTAAAAAAGAATAACGATACATTCAACCATTATTGGGCCCAACTACCAATTTAGTCCTTAGTTGGCTAAACAAATGAACTCCAACATTCGACATATGACATTTGGGCTAGTTTGAAATGATAATGTTAACAAAAACAGCCTTGTTAAGCTTTTACTAGAATTGATTTCACTACTGAGAACTACTACTTGAATTGGGCCAACTAGTCACTCTGTTTTTTTTTTTTTTTTTTTTTTTTTAGTTCGTTTGGGCAATT
>JAYMSL010002794.1:0-13592 GCA_036897195.1 Plantago coronopus | reverse complement strand
TACTAAAAGAAAGAAAGAACGGTTACGTTAACCGTAACCGACCGTAAAATTTAAACGGTTATGGTTGTAGTGGTCGGTTGCTAAACGGTTACGGTTATGGTTATGGTTAAAAACCATTGAATTCATTCTAATGGTTATTGGTTGGTTTTTGTTATGGCTATGGTTAAAAACCAACCATTGCCAAACCTAGTTGCACGATTGAGTTCGAAACTGAATTGCGGATATTTGAGTTTTTCCTTTTAACTTATAAGTTGAATCTTGAACTTGTCGATATCATAGTTATGGTTCACACAATACATATATTTTAGAAGTTATAACTTATAACCGTGTTAATGCATGTTATCACCTGAAAAGGTTATATTTCGTAGTTTTGCTAGTTCACCCTGTAGAAGTTAGGAACCATAAAGGTTGAAATTAGTGGTTCGGCCAGTTTGCATTGACCATGAGCTCTAATCAAACTTCATTATTTTACATCTATTATATAATATTTTTACAAGAACTTGTCTGTAGTTTTTTTATTTTATTTTTTATAGTAAGTTAAAGAGGATCATCATTGCCAAGATATTTATATGATTTTAGAATTATCATTGACAAAATGTTTTCTTTTTTTCTTTTTAAAAAAAGCGTAAAAATTTAAATATAGAATCTTTCAGAAACATACACTAAGAAAATCAATCTCAAGCCGTTACTAGCTCACTATAAAAAACAATTGAATATAAATCTAGGTGTTGGTGGCCCCAATGTAGATCTGTTGCCTTGTATGCGTTGATACCATTCTGATCAAACCACGTGCCATCAGTTCTCTGATTGTGTTCCTTGCCAATGATCTACTTATCCTTAGTGATGTAGCTTTACCGATGGCTCGGCTCGTTAAGGCTCGATCTCGATAAGGTAAAAGAGTCGAGCTCGAGCCTCGTTTTATGCTATGCTCGTTAGTTTAACGAGTCGAGCTCGGCTCGATAAAACTCGGTAAGCCTTATATTGGAAAAGCTCGTTAAGGCTCGTTAATTTTCGAACTCGAGCTCGTTAAAAGTTACTAGAGCTCGAGCTCATTTTATCCCTCGTTTATGTTAACTAGCCGAGTATCAAATAACACTATATATTATCATGAAAGAATCGGAAAGAACTGAAGTAGTGGTGAGCTTGTACTTAGGATACTCAGTCAACAACTTCTCGTAGATCACCTTATCGACACAACACCATGTTCACCTTCTTCTTTTGCTTTCCCTTGTCCACTTATTCTATTTGAATTTTGACATCGCCAGATTTAGTCAGCTTAGATGATGGCGGAGGAGCAACCTTCTTTCGTGGCTGGTGCAATAGTAGGAGGATTTTTCTTTTCCAGCTTTTTTGGTGCAACAAGTAATTTGATAGCTTCAATGCCTTCACTTGGATTACATACTTGCATTACCAAGCTCGGTAGGAGGATTTGTTTGACAAAAGGTTAATAGAGAGTAAATACGATTTGTTTGACCTAGCTAATACGAATTACACTCGAATGGGTCGATAATTTGGCTAACATAATCACCTTCGAATTACAGCTAATTCGTTCCAAATCGCCTAACTCGACTATTCAAGTTCGCAAAATCCCGTTGCATGTCGTCTTCAACGCAACTCCACTGAACCACAAAAAACCATCAAAAGCAATGGCAGAAAAAGCAAATTCATCTATCTTTCCGCATATGTTGTCAAATTATCCACTACTATGATGCTACATCAGTTCTAATATCCCTTTCATCACCCAATCAAAGGTCAAAATCAGCTGAAAATGGCTCTATCACACACTCCTCAATTGTGCAGTATCAAGCTCTGCTGCAACAACAAATACCCACAACCACAAACCGCCCCTTCCTGGAAATCCAGGATTTCTTCTTCTGGTGCTAGTATCAGTAACCCCTTCCGGCTGTTGAGTACCAGAAGCCGCTCTGTGTTTTTGGCTGGTGGCAATGGGGTTAGAGCGTTTGCTCGAGGTCCTAAGGTATTTAATGTCAAGATTGAGTGATTAAAAATTATTAATTGATTCATGTTTCTCTTCTTTCTGTATACGTGTTGTTGGATTCTGGATCAAATGGTTGAATGATTCAAGGTTTTTTTTTTAAGTGGAAGACTGTAGCTTCTTCTTCTGGGGAAGCTGAGTCTTTTAGTTCTGAATCAGCACAGCAAGAAGCTTTTAACTGGTCCTCTGTTATCTTACCGTAAGTATTCTTGCCTTCCATTCACTTAATACATCAATGGGATTATAACTTAAAAAATTAATGATTATGTTTTCTTATTGTTTTCTGTGTTAACTTACTTTCCATGATTAGTAAGCATTGGCGCTTGTATTGATGATTTTTGTTTGAATTATGAAAACCTGTCATGCCCGTAACCTGTTGTATCTATGTCGCGGTAAAGGTGTCATTGCAAGTATATTAGTGCACAATGATAGTGTTGATCATGTTTATGTTTCTGAGTACTTGAATCTTCTTAAAAAACGAAGATTTGAAGAGCATTTTATGGCGTTTAATGGGTGGGGAGTGGGGGCTGTGGATTGGCTTGTTTGTCGGAAGCGTGTCCTCGTCACCTAAAGTTTGATAGTTTGGTTCTGTTCATAACTCTAAGCAGTGTGTATCTTGGACTTATTACTAAAGGCTTTTCCTGGATGCCTATTAGTGCGCCTAGCTATGTTGTCAAATTGTTTATTAGTCTGTATATATTGTGATTGATGTTTTCTCAATGGCAGATTTCTGTTCCCGGCCCTAGGTGGTTTATTATTTGGATATGACATTGGAGCAACTTCCGGAGCTGCTCTCTCGTTGCAGGTAACACTCCCGCTCCCTGCATTTTGAGATCATTTTAAAGTATTCTTAATTTGACTATGTTTACAGTCACCTGAGCTTAGTGGAACAACATGGTTCAATCTTTCAGCTGTCCAACTTGGTCTAGTGGTGAGTATTGAGTAGTTATTGCTTTTTTCTTCTGATAGGCGTCTTTCATGGTTGCACTTACCATATGATTGGTCTGCTGATAAAGGTTAGTGGTTCGCTTTATGGAGCTCTGCTTGGTTCCCTCATTGCATTCCCCTTGGCTGATTTTCTCGGTAAGTTTTGCTTCTGGCCACAGCTTAACCTTTAGCTTAATTTTATTCTTAATAGAATGGTTACATATATCATGTAGGAAGGAAGCGAGAGCTTATCACTGCATCCCTCTTATATGCAACTGGTGGTCTGTTAACTGCCTCTTCTCCTGGCCTTGGTGTTCTCTTGACAGCACGTGTTGTTTATGGTCTTGGAATTGGCATGGTAAAGTTCCCTTTCTGTTTTGAAGTTAATCAGCTTAATTGTAAATGATGGCCGTATCTCTGATCCGACTAGTTTGCAGGCAATGCATGGAGCACCCCTTTACATTGCGGAGACTTGTCCATCTCAGATTAGGGGAACCTTAATATCTCTCAAGGAGCTCTTTATAGTCCTAGGGATATTGGTAAATCATTTATCCAGTAGATAACTTTCTTCTGGTTGCACTTCTGAAATGCAATGTATGCTGAGTTATTTTTAATATATGCAGTTGGGTTATCTTGTTGGTAGTGTTGAAATTGATGCCGTTGGAGGGTGGCGTTACATGTTTGGGTGCAGCGCTCCATTTGCCTTACTCATGGGGCTAGGCATGTGGAGTCTCCCTGAGTCTCCGCGTTGGTTACTTCTTAGGGCAGTACAAGGTAAAGGGCCCTTGCAAGAATATAAAGAAAAGGCTATTATTGCATTGAGAAAACTGAGAGGTGGTTCAGTTGATGAAAAATCATCTGTAAAGCAAATAGAAGAAGCACTGGTATCTCTCAAATCTGCTTATACTGATCAAGAAACTGAAGGAAGTTTTCTCGAGGTGTTTCAGGGGTCAAGTCTAAAAGCCTTTATAATCGGTGGAGGTTTGGTACTCTTTCAGCAGGTTGATAGTGTCTCCAATTATACCTTAGTTTTTTTTTTTCCTTCGTTTTCATTCTCCAATTTCTGATGCAAAGTGTTTTGTACTATGAATATATCAGATCACTGGGCAGCCAAGTGTTTTGTACTATGCCGGTCCTATTCTTCAGGTATTTGACCATTTCGTATTGGTAACAGCGATTTTGGTGCAAGTTTCATATAATTGGCCCTCGAGTTTGGCATTCCGGCTTTTCTTGTTATTTCTACTTACACTAAGTTCGTTCTAGAGTGCTGGATTCTCGGCTGCTGCTGATGCTACAAAACTCTCAGTTGTTATTGGTGTATTTAAGGTACTTGCAATTCCTTGACTAGGCTTACATATTAGCAGCTGGAAGTTTTGGTCAATTTGCTTCGTTGGAGTAGCTGTAACTAATTCCTCACCATTTGGAATTGATACATCTGCTCATTTTCACAGTTTCTGATGACTGGAATAGCTGTCCTGAAGGTTGATGATATTGGAAGAAGGCCTCTATTGATTGCAGGTGTTGGAGGGCTTGTACGTGCCACCTTTTCACTCGGTTTTTCATCTCAAAGAGTTCTCTGATTTCATTTCGATGATTGTTTGTGAGAAAGTTAGCTAGTAATTTCTTTGACTTCCTGCCACAGGCCTTCTCTCTGCTGCTTCTTTCAGCCTACTACAAGTTTCTCGGAGGTTATCCCTTTATAGCAGTTGCTGCTTTGCTTCTCTACGTTGGTTGTTACCAGGTAAGTAGGAGACCTACTTAAAAGCTCATTCCTCTCTTGAGCATTTATGAGACCGTTATCACTTTGCTGTTGTTATAGGTATCATTTGGACCCATCAGTTGGCTAATGGTATCAGAGATATTCCCACTTCGCACTAGAGGAAAGGGTATTAGTCTTGCAGTGCTCACTAATTTTGGCTCAAACGCATTAGTTACATTTGCTTTCTCGCCACTAAAGGTGCTCAAAGTTGGATGAATTTCTTCATTTCCAGTTTGAATCAATGTTTTGGAGAAAATATAAGTATTTCCCCGTGTCTGCAGGAGTTACTTGGAGCAGAAAATTTGTTTCTTCTGTTTGGGGCCATTGCTATTCTTTCACTTGTATTTGTGGTAGTCACTGTTCCAGAAACCAAAGGTTTGACCCTGGAGGAAATTGAATCCAGACTTTTGAAATGAACGCTTCATGAGTCTGTACTGGCAGTCCATTTCAAATTTTCAAAGTATTAGCATCTGTCCAAATGCAGTTACTGGTGTCACTTTTTAACTAGAAATCACATTTCCTTTCTATATATAGTATATAGTTTCCGCTGTATTCTTCTCAGTTGAGCATTTACATTCCTAATGGCAATGGTGTATACTTTGCCAAAATGGCCATGAATACAATTAGATGTACATAATATATACCTAGTCTTTGGTACAAACAGTCCCGTCCAATATATACACATCGATAGAACGAAAACTGTCCTATTCCAACATGATTTTTCTTTTATATTGAGTTGAATCATCTTTGTACTACATAGCAGGAAACTCTATGGTACAGTGGTCTCGAGATAGTGTTTTCTACTGTTGAAAACTAATGTGAGCCCTTCAAAGAAAGACAAGAAAATAAATTACGTTACTTATATTTTCTTGGGCTATTTTCTTTATGCAAACTAACATTCATTTAGTTAACTGCATCTGATTGAGCCTTTAGTTGTTCTGTTGTATCTTCCCATGATTCTGTTCTTTAACAGCTGTTAAGGGAAATACCTCCTCAGTCATGTTCTTCCAGTATTTATGATATTAAAACTCTAATATGTGGGTTTCAAGAGCGAGTTTATCCAAGAAAATATAGTAGTGGGGGTTGCAGTGAACATAGTACGCCTGGAGTTTATCGTTGCAGACCTTGGAAGTTCTGTAGAATGAGCACGTAGCAGATGAGTTGGTGATTTTACACTGAGGTTCTTATTTAAAAGCGTAGGAGCAGCAGATGTGCTTCACTGCTTCCATCATTTCCTGTTGATTTGGGGGATTCTTAATACCAAAAGAATGAAGTGACGGCTCCTTTTACTTTCTCTACCACACCAGGACTCCCCGAGGTACATTTCTTTAGACTGGTAGCATCTGTTATAGTTTCCAAGAGTGCTTGCTCATCCTTAGGATCAAGAGCATTCATGAAGTACTCTTCACGGACTTGCCTTTGTCCCATTCTTTTGGGCTTATGGAAGCAGTAGACTGCTATACATTTCCCAGGTTTCATTCATTTCCTAATTAGCAGTACTTTCACATGGTGGAATGGCAATTTGGGAAGTCTATTGTAGTCTGTAGATATAATTCCCATGAAAGGTAGAAGATGCTGACTTTGACTTCTCTTGCTTGACTTGAAGTGGTCTGGTCATTCTTTTTGGGAAGTGGCAAAGCGAGGATCAATAATGGTTCCCCAATCCCCATTTACCTGGTGACTCGAACCCCTGACCTATTGGTTGAAGGGGAAGGTCTTACCAACCTAGCTGGCTTTGTTGTCTTTAAAGTGGCCATTCTATGTTTCAGTGTGTCCATCAACATTTTTATTCTTTTATGACTATGCATTCTTACATATGCCCTGCGGTTTCGTAAAGTATAGTTTTCATTTGACAGACTCAAGGGGTTGGGCAGCAGATTTATTTTTAAGGTGGGTCATCATCAAGAATTCCTCAGCTGGATGGCCCCATGCCCGATCTATATGATGACACGTTTTCTACACCTAATGTGAGTTTTAGTTTCTGGTGTTTTTTAAGGATGCCATTCTAGCACATATACATATTTCATAAATGTCGATAACTAAGAAGCATTATTAGTGTTGTAGAGTGACTTTCTTCATTTTCCATGTATCATAGAAACACCAGATTGTTGAAATTCTGTACTAGAATCAATGCTTTGAATTTGTTGCATCCACTTGAAGCAGAATAATGATTTTGGTGGTTTATATTTCTTTTTTTTTTTCTGTTGAAAGCTGTTCTCGTGGTTCATGTGTTGTCAACTTGTCATTGACCCTTTAGATTACTGAGAGGCTTCGTCATATCTCGCCTTGGGCTCCATTTATTCTTTTAGCCATCCTTTTTCATCTTCCTTACACGAGTGAGGTTATAGCATGGGTGGTTTTATTCTGTTAATGCTGTCTGGAATCTCCAATGAGTTTTAACATGCGTCTTTACATGTGAAATATCATCTGTCACTCACAATAGTGAATTAAAGGTGAAGTTTAATGAGTGACCGTCAGATGGGTATGGCTATTAAAGAATTACCTGAATGGTAATCTTCGATTATGGATGTGTTGCAAGTGAAGTTAGGCCTAATGTGTGGTGTTCTGAAGAACCGGACCGTCTATATGCTTGATTGATACCACCTATTTTCCTGTTTATTTGAGTTTTGAGATTGGTTCTGTGTACATAGTGTAATTTACAACATTCTTCATTTAGGTTGCCATGTTTGCCTTGATTCCTTGATTTCATTGATGTGTTGTGGAAGTTAGATGCTTTCGTTTGATCTATGCATATATTCTAACTGGGTTGCTTTTTCTTTTTTACCTTGAAAGATATACAAGAACCAAGGAGTCGGCAATGAAGACTACAATATAGTAAACACACATATGCCAAATGGTAAATTGATAATTAATCAGAATTGAATGGTTTCAAAGTTTCTTGCTCTGACTTATTTCCTGGCACATACGCATTTAGAGCTGCAAGCACCAACTCTTGCACCTGTCCAGAATGACAATGTTTATGACGGTGATGACGAACCGTTCAATGAAGACGACGACGATGAGCTGGATGATGCAGAAAATTCGGAGGAAATGAATGCAGCACACTTGTTCTAGCACAGTTTGGCAAGGTACTAAATCGTAATATTTGTAAATTTCGCCAGATATACATACATGTGATTTGATGAAATATTGCAAACACGCACAAGTATGAGAAGAATTATCACATACTCTCCAAGTCCAAGGGACAATTATATTTCAAAATTCGAGTTTGAAAAGAATATGACATCCTCCCAAAGGGATATTTTTATTTCAATTATAATCATGGGAAATTGTTGGTTTCGTGATGTTGAATTTGGAAATACTCACTTCTTAATTCAATTATATCAGAAAATATTCTTCCAAATTTGTAGTTCTTTCTTCTAATATAGTAGAGCGGGGTACAAATTTTAAATATTTAGAGATATTTTTTCAATTAGGGTCGATAGATATTATAGTCCATGGGGAGATTTTTTTTCCCTATTTTAATTGTAACTCATGTTTCATTCTGGGATTGTATTAAAGTACCTAGCATTACTAAACCGACTCCAGTCTCCATATATAGTCGTAGAGATTCATTACCTGTGTTACTTAGAGACTGGCTTCATTCGTCGGTAATTGAACGTTTTTTTTTTGTAGTGACCGGCATTCCATTTCAAATTTTCGAAAGTATTAACTAGATTGAATAAAATTAATTAGATGTACATAATATATACCAAGTCTTTGGTACAAACAGTTCCTTCCAGTGTAATCACATCGACATAAGGAATACTATACTATTCCTACATGATTTTTATTGAGTCATATTATACTACTCCACATAGCCAGGAAAATCTCTGGCACAATGGTACTCGAGATAGTGTTTTCTACTACTAAAAAACTAATGTGAGTGCTTTGAAGAAATTTATATTTTCTTTATGCAAACTGATATTCCTTTAGTTGACTGCATCTGACTGAGCCTTTAGTTGGTCTGTAGTATCTTCCCATGATTCTCTTCCTCAACAGCTGTTAAGGAAAACCTTGTCAGTCATGTTCTTCCAGTACTAAATTATGATATTAAAACTATAATATGTGGGTATGAAGCTTATCCAAGAAAATTAAGTATGTATATATTGCTTACCTTCATGAACAATGGGAGTTGCAGCAAACGTAGTACGCCTGGAGTTTATCGTTGCAGACCTTGGAAGTTCTGTAGAACGAGCACGTGGCAGATACGTTGGTGATTTTACACTGAGGTTCTTATTTGAAAGGGAAGGAGCAGCAGGAGATGTGGGGTTGCTTCCATGATCATTTCCTGTTGAGTTGGGGGATTCTTCATGCCAAAAGAATGAAGTGACGGCTCCTCTCACTTTCTCTACCACACCAGGACTTCCTGATGTAGTTTTCTTTGGACTGGTAGCATCTGTTATAGCTTCCGAAAGTGATTGCTCATCATCCTTAGAATCAAGAGCATTCATGAAGTACTCCTTAACAGAAATGCCTTTGTCCCACTCTTTTGGGCTTATGGAACTAGTAGTCTGCTTTACATTTCCCAGGTTTTCATTCATTTCCTTATTAGCCTTACTTCCATGCGGTGAAACATCAATTTGGGTAGCACTACGTGCCGTTTCTGTTGCTTCATCTCGAGTCTGGCTAGGAGCTTTTGCTGTTTCTTGTGCTCCTGCAGATGTAAGATCGTCATGCTAGCTATTTTGGAAGCAATTTGAGTAGCACCAGATACAGCTGCATATGCTGGTGCCACCAGTTTCAGTTAACAGTCTTGTTTACGGGAATTAGGTTCGGACTTACCCGTCTCTTTTACAGTCTTGTTTGAGGCAACGGGTTCGGGCTTGTCTGCTTCTGTTGCTGTCTTGTTTGAGGCAACCGGTTCAGACTTGTATGTTTGTGTTACTGTCTTGTTTGAGGAATTAGGTTCATGCTTTTCTGTTCCTCGGACATTTTTTTGGATAGGATCGTCTTTCATACCCTCAGTATTTGGCAACACATGCTTCTCTGTAACAACATGCTCCAAATGAACGTGTCGTGGGTGCTGCTTGGCCGTCTCTTTACACACCTCTGGTGCTGCTTCTGACTCGTACACTGAATGTTTATCCAATTTTATTTTGCATGAAATATAATTGAATAATAGATAGTAAAATTTGCATCAAATGTCTGCATGTTCCTAGTGCTTGAATGTCCTTTCTGTTTGCAGAAACTCTGCACCTTTTCCTTTCCAAAATTTATAGATTTCTAATAATGCAGTTATCATGCAGAGTTTCCGAAGCAAGAGGGATTCAGATGCAATGAGAATGACATGAAGATATGGTGCAAGTAAACATATAAGTTTTTCTTCTGTTCAAGAACTGCATCATGAAAAATGGTATTACTTGGAGCTCCAGTATACTCGGGATCCTCGAATTGTTCATTGGGGTCGTCATGGTCATCAATCTCATCTAGCTTTTCATCCTCCAAGGCAACACCCCATGAAGGAGTAGAATCACCGTGGCTGCTGCCATCACTTATCAGAGAACTTTCTTGGAAATGTTTTTTCTTGCCACTGAGAGAGTATCTCAACTTCTTCGCCTTCTCCTTTACTATCTTAAGCACAGATTTTTTGCCACTGGTAGGGCTGGTAAATTCTTCTTGGTCGTGATGCTTCCCCATGGTAGGTGACATTGCTCCCGAAAAATGTGAATCTTCAGCTAAGAGAACAAGGTTAGTAACTATGCATCCATCTCATACATTATCAGCACGTTCTAGTTTCCAGATTTCATACGCATCATCTTTTATCGTAGATGAGACAGCAACTAAAGTGCCTGTGGCAAAGGAATGATGTAAACGCGATAAGTAGAACGAATTACCTCGAAAATTCTGCTCCAACGTAGGTGAAGTTCTGGGAGTTTTTGGGCTATCAGTATATCTTCTTGATTTCTCCATATGAGCCATTGAAAGTTTTGTTGTTTTGTGATAACAATTGAGTTCTTTGTTTGAATATGTGAAATATGAAATAAGTAAGAAGAAGATAGTGGCATTGTGAGTTAAAGCGTGGCTTTCGGGGTTCCAATATTTTGTTGAACCAACAATTGTGGTGTTGTGAATATGTGATTATATACTTCCCTCCATTAATAGTATTTTATCCATTGTACAACAAACAACTCCCCATAAATAGATTTCACACTTAATATAAAACTTTACACACTTTTCATTTTTATGTGTCCCATAAAACATTACCCATTACCAAATAAAGAAGTTGTATTACACACTAACACATTATTTTAACATATTAATATTACTTCTTTATCGTCAAAAAATAAGAAATATATCTCACTTATATTTTCTTTTACTCTATTTTTAAATTTTTTAATGTATTTTCTTAAACTGTGCGTCAGCTATAATGAGTAATGTTTTATAAGACAGAGGGAAGTACTCTGTAAGATCATCTATAGGTCTAGGTGAAGGGGTTTACTTGGTTAACTATTTTTTATGCTCCCCTCACTTGTCTTATATAATGTGCAGTAAGTTATACTAAGGCGAATGCTTATCACCAATTATATTTTGTATAGACATGCAATAAGTTAATTCCAGTAGTCGGCTTCTAAAGCTTCAATCATACTTTTTATTCAGTAATAAATAATAACTAACATCAGCTACTCTGATTGAAGTTAACGAAAGTTAGGTGTGGTTTTGGTTATTGGACATAAAATGACTAAATAAACTACTAAACTCAATTACTCATGACATATCTTTATACACATAAGCTAATAAACGTGTTTTCTGTTTTAAGGAGACAAACGAATGTAATCAGATAATCTACTTGTTCTGCTCCTGCTCCGCCAACTTGGTGGAGAAACTCCCTGCCGCTCCTACTCCGTCCAGATCTGGGCGGAGAGGAGCTGTTGCCTCCATCCAAATCTGGGCGGAGGCGAAGCACTGTTCCATCCAGGCTCGATCCGGTTTCGCATATGCTCAGCCTAGTTGAGGATGGTCCTGCAAGCTGAGTCTAAGTATTGTCAATTCAAGACTTTACGAAGATTCTTAGGACTAACTTCAGATCTAAGACCGCGAAGATTGGATATGATTCTGGGATGATCTTTGTGGTTGGTGATTAACCTGACAACATAGTACCGGTGGCCCCGCACAACCTGGCAAAAGTTGTTGTGCTGGTACAACAACATCACATCATGCCAAAAGGTTGTCATAGGTTCAAACGACATGTGTAGCAATGTGTCTAACAGACATTTAATGTGTCTACCGACTACATTTGAATCTCTACATATTAATACCTCCTCCTGCCCATTGAATAAGTGTTGGAATTTCTCAAATTCACAAAGCATTCATGCATTCATATATCCAAAGCCAAGTTCATACCAGATCCAAAACTTAACTTCAGATATTAGATTAGAGAAATTTTCAATCCTTGTAACCGTTCTATTCTGTCGCCAATAAAACAAAACCAGATCACTATACAACCAGCTTGGTATATAAAGCAACAAAGTATCTTCATTTGTTTGAAGTGAAAAGTTGTGATAACTTTGGAAAGTATCCAGTTTGAAGGACTGGGAAAATCTAGAGGAGAATGGAGATTAGTCTCTAAGTTTATTGAGGTGAAAACATTCGAAAGGTTAATTGAGGTTTAGCATAGGTCTTTCTTATAATTTCTTGTGAGGATTCATTGTATTTGTAGTTAGCTGCTGCTGTAAAAACTCCTATAAGTGATATTGAATTCTAGGCTGAGGCCGAAGTGGATTAGTGGATGAATTACACTATTCCCCAATACCACTATAAGTTCTTGTGTTCTTACTTTCTGCCTGCATACTTTTATTGGTATATGTTCTAGTCTCATTTGCTGAGCAAGAAACTGTACACAACTGCACAAGTTAACACAAACTGATTTCAAGGAAAGCTTTTAGCTGACAGGTTGACCCAAGCAGCCTGGCAGAGTCATTCCGCTGCATACAAACTCTTTTGAGAGCCTAAAGTCATAAACAACTTCTTACATATTTATTGTGCGATTAGTTTTAAAAGTATATTCACCCCCTCCCCTATAGACTTTTATCTAAACTCTCAGGGACCAGCTTTGGATTCCCTGGGTGACTTATATTGGTACAACTTTTTTATATTTCTCAGCTTGGTCTTCCTTCTAGCTGATCTTCAATCACGCCTGTGGTTGTGGTTTGTTGATTGGGGGGGGGGGGGTTTGTTCTAATGTGTTTAACACTTGGTTTACTTATTCAGCAACAAGTATCAAACTTGGAATGAAGACTCAAACTTCTCTTTGCAGAGATGAGTGTTCTTCCTTGAACAATAAGATTAACTCCTTGTTCAGAACAATGAATCTGAAATTCAACTTCTTCGCAAGTTGTTAGATCTTTGGTGTTCTGGACTTAGAAAGCTTTTGTCAATCACGAACAAAGCTTGAAGCTTTCTGAGAGCAGAGAGGTTTCTTGGTTAAGTGTAGAGCTCTTTGCAGTCCAGTGTTCTTCGATTTCACACACATTTTTCCATTTCTGGAATCATGTATTTATAGTGTAGGAAGGTTTCGATTCAAAATAGTTCTGTTGTGAAAGAATCAATTCGTTTGAGCCATTTAAACACTATCTGCACAATAGTACGCTGATGGTATTTGTCTTGTAGTAGACACACACCAAATGCATTGTACTTGTGATAGTACAGTTTTCTACCGACTATATTTGAATTCTCAGTTAGCTAAAAGCTTCCTGGAGCCTTCATTGACCGGGCCAGGAGTGCATTGGATTTAAACGAGCCAATCTCTGATCAGCTCCACACTGTTCTAGAGGACTTTGAAGAATGCAGACATAACTTCGATAAGGGTGAAGATGACCCAGCTCACATTTTGGATAGGAACCATGAATTCTTTGTGTATGCACAGCTTGCTAAGGCAGCTGGGGACCAAGTTGATGTGAAAAATTAGAT
>JAYMSL010002793.1:0-13592 GCA_036897195.1 Plantago coronopus | reverse complement strand
GAAGAAGGCGTGAAGAAAGAAGAAGGCGTTGGAGACGTGGTGGGGAAGAATGGGTGAGAGAGAGTAGCTAATTTATAGTAGTAGAGTTTTTTTCAAATATAGTAATTTGATTGATTTATAGCAAAAATTTCGTTCTGAGATTATACGCCTTATATATTGAGATTTCACGTGTATATTTTCCTGCATTAATTCATGCATGTCAATTGAATATATCAATTCTCCATTAATTGAGAATATTTTCTTTCCATATTGTCCAAAATCGTGTTTTCTTAATTATATGCATTAATTGAGATTATTCTCGTGCATTAATTGAGCTTATTCTCCTGCCATTTTAAAATGCATGTCAATTGAATATAACAATTCTCCATTAATTGAGAATATTTTCTTTCCATATTGTCCAAAATCATGTTTTCTTAATTATAGGCATTAATTGAGATTATTCTCGTGCATTAATTGAGCTTATTCTCCTGCCATTTTAAAATCGATCTATGGTAGGCATAATTACTTAAATGCCATTACTTTTTTCCTAATATAGAATCGGATCCGGATTTCGGGTTACATCCGATCCGCTACCCGCACCGAAGTTATAGTGTAATTTTGAACGGATTTCCGGATAATTTCCGGTTCGGGTTGCGGATATGGATATGGATCCATCTGCGGTTTTTAAATGCCATGTCAAAAAAGTGCATACGTGGCATAGCTAGGCTTTCAAATAATCTGTTAGCTTTATATAATATATAGATTCGGAAATTGGGATATCGTTCATAGAACACCATAAGCAAACCACCTTAACGATATCCCCCAATTCTTCTAGCTTAGAATCCTTTTTTTTTTCTTTTTCGTTTAAAGAACACCATAAGCAAACTAATGTTTACGCTATTTATAAAACATGAATCATGGTATGGTACAATATGTGGGTCATGGATGAATCAATGGATCCCCTGTACGTATACGTACATAAACATAACTATTATTTCCGTGCTTACAAGCTGATGAAGTAGAAAGGGGTACATCTATGATCTATCCAACTTACAGGCTCAAGTAGAACAAGGGAACATACAGCATGCATATCTGATCCATTTTAATCTCAATTTTACGCACAAGAACGAACAGATCTTGGTTCTGAATGAAGATGCTTATTATTGGTGTTGCTCAGATCTGTGATAACACTTTTGCTGCTGGTGATTCCACCCTTCAAGAAAGAAGAGTACCAGCCGGCAGAGAGCTTCTCATATCTTTTCAGTTCACTGTCATCCAAATCTACGTAGTAAAACCCAAATCCAGAGCCATAGCCATCCAATAGCTCCAGACAGTCCATGAACGACCATGCAAAATATCCCTTCGTGTTCGATCCATTCCTGAACAGATATCATTTCAGAAGCAAAATGTGAATATATTAGTTGTGAAATTAAGAGTAAACATGGAAACAAAAGTAGTACTGCATGTAATCTGTATGCTTACGACCTCACAGCATCAAGCAAGCTTCCGATGTAAGAATGTATATATTCAATTCGTGGTGTGTCCATCAGAGTTCCATTACGCACCATACTTTGACCTATCAAAAAACAATCCAAACCGATTTTATAGCATGAGTTATAGAACTGGTACATAGCAGTGAGATGAAGATACTGATTGTGTTGCATAAAAAAGTAGGAAGCGACAGGGTAGGAAGGAGAACCATTTTCGTGTATATAAACAGGAGGGTTGCCGTAGTGTTGTTTTAGATAATCCAACAGGTCATAAAGCCCCGAAGGCATAATACGAAACTGAAACAAATCAAATCACAAAAAGTTAAACTCATTTGCAACAAATTAAGGATCAGACAGGCATCAATGGACATATATATATGTAAGCTGCATATTTTACCTGACCTGGCGTGTCACCAAACGCAACTGCAACAAACCAAAGAAGCTGAATAGTCATTACTGTTCTTATTAAAACGGATTACAATTTTGCCCTGGTTTCTATCATAGAACCACAACATATTCTAACTAAAAAAAAAAGAAGTGATTTCAAAGCTTAATTTGTTTCTCATAATTGACAGATTGAAACAAAAAACTCTTGAGAAACTAGTGAACGGAATGTATGAGCTAGCTTGGCTGTCAAAACTGAGTTCACCAACAAGTGAAGCAGAGATGTAAATATAAACTTTTGGTTTGTATGAATTGCAAGTGGCTTTGCTTTTAAACTGAGAAATGAGTGTAGGAATAATATGCATCTTATATCACTAGCTAGAGTGGAATATGACTAAATGAAAACAAACTGTTTGTGAGTGAATCGGCTCATCATTACGTCAATCAGCAGGCTGGTCAATCTAGAAGCCTAGAAGATATATAGCTAGTCTGTCTTTGTAAAAGAACTCAATTGTAAAACATGTAAGGACTTACAGATGAGTTTCACAGCCATATCACCATACACATCCCTGTTACTGTTTTCGAGCAGGCTAGGATTGTCTTTTACGTACAGGATGAAGTAGTGGTTCAACGCTAAAAAGTCAATTGAACCCTTTATTTGCTGCGACTCTTCCTTGGTGAAGGCTGGCGCTCTTCCGTCTGAGTTTATTTTAACTATCTCAGGATAGTCACCATAAATTAGGGGATTGAGTAACCTGCAACAGTTTACAGGAAGATTGCCAGATTCAATAAAACATGGCTGCGGAGTACAAGAACCAAAAATGCAATAACAAGATCAAAGATGCTTCATACCAACCAATTAGAAAATCCATAGCTCTCTGTGCTGCTATTACATCTTCTGTCGAATTGGTGTAGGGAGCAACCCATAAGCCGTTGAGGTTAAATCCCACGTAACCTTTCTGAATAGCCTGCATTGAGTATTTCTCTATTGTGTCACAACGCACAAGAGTTGCAAGAACTGTTAAGAGTTCCAATTTAAGAATCGAAACACAAGTGAAAATAAATTCCAGGATGTTAAGAGTGGCTTTGATCAGGAAAATCATAATGGGCCAGGATTCAGGCAAAATAAGTACCTTGTATTTATTCTTGTAAAGTCTCGCTGCAGCTGAATGAGCAAGCAACAAATTATGCCCCACGATGTATGGTTCTGTAGAGGAATTTCCTCCTGGGAAAGAAGAAGAGCGTCCAGGAGGAAGATCTCCGATATCATAGCCAGATAAAGCACATACATTGGCCTCATTGATAGTAGTCCAGTGCAATACTCTGTCCCCAAATTCCTTGAAACACATGTCAGCAAATGCAGTGAAGTCTTTCCTAAAGTCACAAACACATACTTCAATATATGCTGAGTCTGACTCCAATTCTTAATCACGTAAAATTTACACGAAAAATATAAGACCATACACAATGTTTCTACTAAGCCATCCACCATACTCATCTTCAAGCGCTTGTGGCATATCGAAATGATATAAAGTAACATGTGGCTGGATACCTGCATGACAATCAAGATAATATAGCCTCTGGAGCAGTTGAAGACATAGCGTACGGAATTCTTATCAGCAAATCTTTGGAAACATAAACTGACCATGACTTATAAGTTCATTTATGAAATTGTTGTAGTATTGCACCCCCAATTTGTTTATATCTCCTCTGCCATCTGCGAGAAAGCAAATGTTGAAAAAGGAAAACTTGCAAGCTACGTTTAGCCGTATGCATGTGCGGAAACATACTTGGAATCAGTCTTGACCACGATATAGAAAATCTAAAAGCTTCCAATCCCATGTCAGACATTAGTCTTATATCTTCCTGCACAAGAAGTACGATCAACTGAGCACTAAATGGGGCAAATAACTCGAACAGTTAAGGAGAATTGAAGGATACAACTACAGGAACCATATGCTGCTATGCGTGTGAGACTCAAAACAACTACAGAAACCATGTCTCTTGGAATGTGAGAGTCACAAAAAGAATCCGACTCCATACATCTCAAGCAGATATAAAAGTTCGAGGAGGTGAAGGAAATAATGTCCATCTAGTTGTACTCCTCAAATACTCAAACAAGGCGGAAAATACACCAACACAAATCACAACAATAACTACTTAATACCGGCTAAATAAGGTAGGCTAGCTAATGATACTGGAACGAAGTTTGTAAGCTACCTATCACAGCCTGAGGGAACCTGCCATTAATCCTAACTTGGGAGAGTCGGACAGACATCGATCAGACCCTCATGAAGGAGATTGAAACATTATTGGAGAGCAGCATTATCATAACATACCAGTTTACACTTAACTAGCAAGACATCTATCTGCCAAACCATTTGAATACAGTGCTCAAACCAACCGAAGATATTGGAGAGCAAGAACAGTATTAGAAGAAAAGAAAAAACATTTTTATTCTTAGCATCATCTGCTAAACCATTCAGAAAACAGAGTTCAAACAATGTATGGTATGGACATGACCGTGAAAATGAGCAGTGTGCCTCCAATAACAACAAAAGGAAGAAGGTGTAAACGAGACATGTTCAAGTCGAATCTGAACTGAGTTTATACTTTGTATTTGTGATATCCATCACATGTCACATCTCCATTTGCTCCATTTGTATGGCCTGTAATAGTTCACTAAGTATGAGTATGTAACAAACCATCACTCATTAATGTCCATGGAACAAAGAACGTAACGAACAATTAAGTAAAAAGGAAATGAAAATCTCAACCATGTAAAATTTGTTGGTGAAATTAAGAATTGGAATAAATAGATACGTACCAGAGTGAGTCCAGGTATCCCAGATGCTTGGAGTTCTTCCATCCTCAGATGCAGCTCCCTCATACTTTTTAATTTTCGCATTGGAGAACAGAATAATTGCATCAGTGATAAAATAACTTTTAAGGTATGTAACAACAGTAAGATAAGAGAGTAAAGAAATTATGATTCATAATTATTCAAAACTTTCCTCTTGACATTTCTGTTCTTTGTTCGTGCCACTAAAATCGACTTCAAATTGAAACTAAATTTATTTAGTCCAGACAAGTTTCGGTAAAGGAATACAAAGTAATCATGAAAATCACAAGATTCACAACAAAAACGTATTTCATCTCAGTGAGTCCTCAGATATAAGCCACTAGCATATATTGACCATGTAGTTTACTTAGACACAGAGACAGAGAGACTATCCCACCAGGGGTCTAGCTGTCTAGAAAAGTAGAAAACCAAAGCATGTCTAACCAATGTCTTGTTTTTGCAATCAAGAAAAAGAAAAGCTCCCAAAATTCAGAATCAGGCCAACAGTTAAACAAAGATAGACAAACAGTAAAACTGACTTGATAAGCTGAGGTACCAGTGCCAAACACGAATTCGGGTGGAAAATCAGCTCTGATGTATTCATCAACTGCAAGTGCTAATTGTACCAACAGAAAATGATAAAATGTGGTTACAAGAATACTAGTAAGAAAAGCATTCTTCATCTTCTCAAGCTCCACAGGTGCTTATCACAATGATACAGTATTATCATCAAATATAGAAGTATATAATTTCCAAAAGAAAAAACTGATTTTTCGACAAAAAAGTTGCCCAGCAGTCAGTACACAAACCACATATTCAATCAATCCCACTTTCAGTAAACAGACAACAAACTGATGGACCACAAAAAGCGTCAACATACAAGTGGTTATCACCATTACATGGAGTTGCTACACCATATCTGTATGACTGTATTCCCAAATCACCTCAAATACAAGTTCTTGGTTTCTTTCCCAATTGGAAATTTACGCATTTTTCGCATTTGTGTAAAACACTGATATTATCAAGAAAAACCGCCTACGGTCTGTCCGTAACCTTCTTTTTGTATCTTTACGATGCCGTCTTCCTGGATACTTACTCGATTTCACAAATCATATCACCAAGAACATGATGATTGTTATAATGCAAATTTATTTCATAAACATCAAGAGATTCATAGACTCCAAGTTGTTCAGTCACTCTATTCTTCACAACATACATATAGCTCTATTGTGTGTAAATGACAATTTCTAGTCCATCATTCGCAAGAAACTTCTGTTCATCTCGTATTCTCTCAGCCGATTCATTAACTTCCTTGCTGCACTTGCTTACAATCATCTTTTGCAGTGTACATATATATCCAATGTCGAGTGGGATCTCCTCCAGATTGGCCAAGTCGAAAACATAAAGCTTCTCAAGACATGGGAAGTGTGTGCTTTCCGCCAACCAATTCCTTAGGCTTACATACCCCATCTCCAGGTGCTTTAATTGAACAAACTCACCTTCATTTGGTTGCCATGTCGACCCTTGAACTGACTTGCGTCCGAGCTTAAGGACTTCTAGATTTGCTAGTAATCCAACAAGTGACGACAAACACGAAGTAATGCGAGTTCCATACAGATACACCTTTTTAAGATTGTGAGGAAAGACAAAGTCTGCTGGAAGATAATGCGGGACTCTTCGCGAAACAACCACAAGGGACATATTTTCAAGCTGCGCTGCAGATCAACAAGATTGCTGAGGTGATACTGTCGAACATCACTGTTATTAGCACCACAATAAATCCTCAATTTCTTCAAGTTTGGCATTCGTCTGATCACAGTTCTAGTGAACTCGACATTTGTGGCCCACGAAAACGTCTGCAGGTGTTCTAGAACTGGATAACCTCGGCTAAGAACTGGAAAGAGCAAGGTGCTATCCAATGTTAAGTGTATATGCCTCAATGTCTGAATCTTCCAGATATCTGCTGGCAAAACCAATTTTCGTCCTATTGTCGACCCTTTAAGTTTTCCTTGGGAAAGAATTAAAGTCTCAAGCATCTGTAGCTTGGATATTGACTCGGGAACCACAAGTAGGTCAGAATGGTAGAAGCATAAATGAAGTAACCTCAAGTTAGTTAGTTCAAACAAATGAACAAACATGGAACTTGTAGTCACCCCCACACCATCTAACACTTTGAGTAACCTAAACTGTGAAGTGATTGATGATAGCTGCAAGTTGGCAGCACCATCTATGCACATAAGAGTACGAGTGAATGTATTGCAAATATCAACAGGTAAGGAGACAAATCTTTTGGTAGAGACACTTAGACGGCGCTGTGACAGAATGATATTGTGAAAAGTATCTTTATCTATGTACCTGCTGGCAAAACGGTGTAGAAACTTCTCTTCTTTCCCTTTTCTTAGGCTCAACTCTCGTAGCACATCATGAATTCTACAAGTTTTCATTCTTCCACATGACCCCTTGTCCGTGACAAAAACAAGATTTCTGTGGACAAGATCCTCCAGGTATTCCTTGGCAATCTCTTCTTGTCTTTTAGTTGATCGTGGTTTTACAAAACCTTCAGCAATCCAATACCAAATTAGTTTACTGGTTTTGATACGGAAATCTTCTGGAAAGACTCCCATATAGACGAAGCAAGACTTTAAGTGAGGAGGCAGGTTGTTGTAACTCAAAGACAGAATTTCATGCAGCTGATCATTACTTGAAACTGCCTCATTGATATTTCTTGCAACTTCCTCCCAGTTATCCTTTGTCATGCTGGATTTCAGTAGTCCTGCTACCACGACGATGGTGAGTGGGAGTCCTTTGCAATTCTCAGCTATCCTTCTTCCCACTTCTTCAAACATAGGCGGGCAATGTTCCTGTCCATATACCTTTTCCTGGAGAAGCTCCCAAGCCCGGTTTTTGTGCAATAACTGCATTTGGTGCAGAGGACTAGACGAATCGACTTGTATTGCTACATCTGACAATCTAGTGGTTAAGATGATACGGCTGCCATTATGGTCATTCGGGATTGCTCTCATTATGCCAGTCCACGCTTCAGTATGCCAAATATCATCGAGAACGATGAAAAATCTCCGCTTGTATAGGCTTTTATGCACATGCACAATCAGGGTCTCAGCACTTCGCTCAGTTTGACCATCGGCTGTTTCTTTACATACGCTCAAGGACTCAACATTTTGCTCAGTTTTCACAACATTTGGATTTTCATGTCGTAGGAGCCCTCGAAGAATCTCTTGTATGTTATATTCTTGGGAAATACTTATCCATATACGATTATCAAAACGGCGAACTGTTGATGGATGTTCATAGACTGTTCTTGCCAGAGTACTCTTGCCAATGCCTCCCATACCAACTATAGGGATGATTTGCAGTGTTCGCTCATGGCTGGTGACACGATCCAGAATCTTTTTGAATCCCTCGTCGCGTTCCACCTTAGTCTCATTGCTGCTAGGTTCAACTAATAAAGAAAAGGTTGTAGTTCGAGGATCACAGGCAGACATAGACATACCTTTGTTTTGTATGAACAGCTCCTTCATCTCCTTCGCCTCGCGTGTAATGGAACTGATTTCTTCAATGCAACGGAAGAACGTGAATGGTGACAGTCTGGCATTACCTGCAATAACTTGATGACATGGCGACCCCATAATGTTTGCTTCAATGATATCTTCAACTTGATAGATGACATCAACAAGTCGGCTTTCCAGTTGAGTAGTCATCGATGTGAACCTCTGCGGAACAACTTGAAGAAACTCTTGCAGTGAAATGATATTTTCTTGGAGCGAAACCATTTTCTCCTTCCCACAGAGAGAAGCGTAATCTTGATCATGTGGCAGGACTTGTTCAAGTACTTGGGCAACAGAAAGTAGAGCAGCATATGCCATTTTGCAAGACTGGTGTGTTTTAAGAAGAAAACATGAATAGCCTTATCAGTGAAATTCAGACTACCTATATGGCTGTGAGAACAAGGAAAAACCTGCAAATCCAATCAAGGCTCCAGGCAAGTGAGGACTAATTAATATCATTGCTGACATAATTCAATTTGATAATACAATAATTTGAGTAATGAGTACCTACTTGACACATTAATCTATAAGCTATGTCTGATCAAGTTGCTCAACTACATTAATCTTTAAGCTAATATATGTGTTCATGTATTGACTTTGGCATTACAGTTTATACAATACAAACAATTACATAATTTCTTGCTTGACAAAATAAGTAACTTTCATTTGAGAAGCAGACCAGGCATGTAATGACTGTTGTATATGTTTATGATAATAATTTTTAAGCCTGTATCTGTTTCATAAACAAAGGACACACATTGACTTTTCTGTATATGTTTGATCCAATGAAAGAGAAAACTAGAACTGACAATAACAAGCCAGGGAGCTAACAACTTCCAAGATTACGAAAAAGAAAAAAACAAAAACAAAATCAAAGGAAGTACATGTACGTAGACTGTATTCAGTGCTTACAGGCTGAAGTAGAACACGGACATACAGTATTCTCTATATTAGGCAGATTAACGAAATTTGCTGACAAATCATGATTCCAGGTGAAGGGGCTTATTGCTGGTGTTGCTCAGATCAGTGATTACACTTTTGCTGGTGATTCCACCCTTCAAGAAAGAAGAGTACCAGCCTGCAGACAGCTTCTCATATCTTTTCAGTTCACTGTCATCCAAATCTACGTAGTAAAACCCAAATCCAGAGCCGTAGCCATCCAATAGCTCCAAACAGTCCATGAATGACCATACGAAATATCCCTTTGTGTTCGATCCGTTCCTGAAGAGATCATTTGAGAAGAAAAAAGTATTTTTGAAATAGAAAGGAAAAATATTTTAGATGTGAATAAAGAGGAAGATGGCAAAATCAACAAGTGTACATTTATGAAGTATTGCAATTTGTATGCTTAGTTAATTATTGCTTACCTTACAGCATCAAGCAAGCTTCCGATGTAAGAATGTATATATTCAATTCGTGGTGAGTCCTTCAGAGTTACATTACGCACTGTACTTTGACCTATCAAAAATCAAAATGGTACAAATTATAGAACTGGTAGATCCTATTAAGATTGAGATATTGGTTTTGTTATATAAAAATAGCAGGGAGCGATAGGGTAGGAAGTAACCATTTTCGTGTATATAAACAGGAGGGTTGCCGTACTGTTGTTTTAGATAATCCAGCATGTCATAAAGCCCCGAAGGCATAATAGGAAACTGAAACAAATCAAATCACCAAGAACTTAAGATTCCATAGCAATAAAGAATCAGATAACCATCAATCAACATGTATAAATAAGCTGCACATTTTACCTGACCTGGCGTGTCACTATGCGCATCTGCAACAAACCAACGAAGCTGAATAGTCATGACTGTTCTTATTAAATACTACGGATATCAAGTTTGCCCTGGTTTCTATCATGGAATCACAACATATTCCAAGCTAGTTTATCAATGTAAAGATCTCAATTGTAAATAATATGATGACATACAAATGATTTGCACTGCCATATCACCAATGAAATCCCTGTTATGCATTTCCAGCTTGCTGGAATTATCTTTTGCGTAAGTGATGAAGTAGTGGTTCAATCCTAAAAAGTCAATCGAACCCTTTATTTGCTGTGACTCTTCCTTGGTGAAGGCTGGCGCTCTTCCCTCTGAGTTTAGTTTAACTATCTCAGGATAGTCACCATAAACAAGGGGATTGAGTAACCTGCAAAAGTTCATTGGAAGAATGCCAAGTTCACTATTAATGAAACCTGGCTGTGGAGTGCAAGAATCAAAGATGCAAGAATAAGATTAAAGATGCTTCATACCAACCAATTAAAAAATCTCTAGCTCTCTGTGCTGCTATCACATCTTCTGTCGAATTAGTGTAGGGAACATTCCATACACCATTGAGGTTAAAGCCCACGTAACCTTTCTGAATGGCCTGCATTGAGTATTTCTCTATTGTGGTTACAAGAACTATTGAAGTTCAATTAAGAACAACTTCACACCATTCTATAGACGTGGAGTATCACCTAGGGTACCTTATATTTTTTCTTGTAGAGTCTGGCAGTAGCTGAATGAGCAAGCAACATATTATGCCCAACAATGTATGGTTCTGTAGAGGAATTTCCTTGTGGGAGTGACGAAGAGCGTCCAGGCGGAACATCTCCGATATCATAGCCACTAAAAGCACACACGTTGGCCTCATTGACAGTAGTCCAGTACTTGACTCTGTCCCCAAATTCCTTGAAACACACGTCAGCAAATACAGTGAAGTCCTTCCTGCAGTTGCATACAGATATAGTTCAATTTAATGTTGAGTCCGACTCTGTTTCTTCACCACGTAAGTTTCCACCAAAAACATAAGACCGTACACAATTTGTCTACTAAGCCATCCACCATACTCATCTTCAAGCGCTTGTGGCATATCGAAGTGATATAGAGTAACATGTGGTTGGATACCTGTTGAAACGCAATCAAGACCATACATTTAAACCAGTGAAACGCAATCAAGAAAATAAAGCCTTTGAAGCCGTTTAAAGCAAACCGTATGAAATTCTTATGAACAATGTTTTAGATGTAGACTGACCATGACTTATAAGTTCATTTATGAAATTATTGTAGTACTGGACCCCCAATTCATTTATATCTCCCCTGCCATCTGCAAGAAACCAAATATCATATCAGTAAAGTTAAGAAAACTTGCAGCAACGTCGTCTAGCTTAGCCCTATACATGTGCCGACACATACTTGGAATCAGTCTTGACCACGATATCGAGAATCTAAAAGCCTCCAATCCCATGTCAGACATTAGTCTTATATCGCCCTGCACAAGAAGTATGATTAATTGAGCACTAACACTAACTGGAAAATTGAAGGATAAAACTATGGGAACCATGTTTCTGTTTGCGTTTGAGACTCAAAACAACTATAGCATGTCTCTTGTCCTAAGTTGGGACAGACAGAGATCAGACCCTCATAACACAGAACACTATAGATTGATTGCAAGACATCTATCTGCCAAACCATTCAGAACACAGTGCTCAAACCACCAAGGGTATGGACATGACCATAGAAATGAGCATTGCACCTCCAATAACAACAAAAGGATAAAAGTTTAGACGAGACAAGCTTAAGTTGAGTATAGACCTTGTACTTGTGATATCCATCACATGTAACGTCTCCATTGGCTCCATTTGTATGGCCTGTAATAGTTTACTAAGTATGAGAATGTAACACACCATCATCACTCATTAACGTCCATTGATGACGGAACAAAGAACGTAATGAATATTTAAATAAAAAGGAAATGGAAATCTCGACCATGTACGTACCAGAGTGAGTCCAGGTATCCCAGATGCTTGGAGTTCTTCCATCCTCAGAAGCAGCTCCCTCATACTTTTTTTTTCCATCGGAATCGGAGAACAGAATTGCATCAGTGATAAAATAACTTTTGGGGCATGTAACAAGAGTGAGATAACTGGGAGTAAAGAAATTATGATTCATAACTATTCAAAACATTCCTCATGAAATTTCTGTTCTTTGTTCGTGCCACTAAAATCGACTTCCAATAGAACATACTTATTAAGTCCAGACTCAGTTTTTGGGTAAAGGAAAACAAGTACAACAGAGTAATTATGAAAACCCCAACAAAATTCTTTCATCTCAGTCCCCAGATAATAAGCTACTAGCATTGTCCACCAGGGGTCTAGCTGTCTAAGAAAACCAAAGCGTTTTTCACCAATGTCTTGTTTTTGCAATCAAGAAAAACAAAAGCTCCTAGAATTCAGAATCAGGCCAACAGTTAAACAAAGATAGATAGTAAAACTGACCTGGTAAGCTGAGGTACCGGAGCCAAAGACGAATTGGGGTGGAAAATCAGCTCTGCTGTATTGATCAACTGCAAGTGCTAAATGTACCAACAGAAAATGATAAAATGTGGTTAGAAGAATACTAGTAAGAAAAGCTTTCTTCATCTTCTCAAACTACACAAGTGCTTATCACCAATTATACAAATGCAGTATTAGCATCAAATTAGAAGTCTATAATTTCCAAAAGAGGAAAAGGCTGATTTTTTGACAAGAAAGATGCCCAGCCAGCAGTCAGTACACAAACCACATATTCAAATTCAATCAATCCCACTTTCAGTAAACAGACAACAAACTGATGGACCATAAAAAGCGTCAAGTGGTTATCACCATATCTCTATTCCCACATCCAAACTCAAAGGACTTCATTACCTCTAACTCTAAATACAAAGTCGTGGTTTCTTTCCCAATTGGAAATTTAACACCCAAACTTTTGTGGATTAATCTATCCTATTATAAATCTATTATTATATCCTAATAAAACTCACCCAATAGTTGTTACCAAATAGTGGTTGGTTACCATTTTTTTCAAAAAAAAAAAAAAAAAGTGATTAAAAATTAAAAACGACACCCCTATAATTTAATCTGTCAACTTATACATCAAAATGTAATCTATTAAAAAAAATTTAGATCAAAATTACTCATAATTAATATAAATTTCATATAATAAAATTACAATAAACAAAGAATACACGCGGGAATTCGCGTGTCAACGATACTAGTCTATATCTATAGTATTATAAAAGTAAACACATACATAGTAGTTAGCGGACCAAGTAAATTTCAATTAATTAAAAAAAAGATTTCAAAATAAAATTTTCTTTTTAATTAACTTCTCTACGAAAACTGCCAAGCAAGTAACTGATTTTTTTCCCTCCCACGTTCGCAACTAAATATGCAAAAGATCGCTCCGGATTTACTGTGAAGCTCCCTGTTCACAATACTGTTCAACGAATAAAAACATAACACGTGTCAGCCCTCCAAATCACAGACTAAACCGCTTCTCTCCTTTTGTTAATTCACGGAAGATTAAA
>JAYMSL010002792.1:0-13594 GCA_036897195.1 Plantago coronopus | reverse complement strand
GTAGAATTTGTTGTGTTTGATGCGTGTAGGGTGTTGAGTTAGTTATTAAGTTAATTAAAAGAGAAATGGTGTGACGTGACATGAAAAGATAGAATGTGAGAGTGTGATTATCATGTGGGTGGTTTAGACGGTAATACATATAGAGGAAATATAATGTTTTCATTTATTTATTTTTCTAAAAAAACTATTATCCAACCAAGTATAGTTGGTCTTCATATCTCAAGCGCATGAATGTTTGAGATTGTTCATTCTAGTACTAATATATACTACTTTATAACTTATGCAACTTGCCACTCTGTCACCACTAGATCACCATAAACTTCTTAAAATATTTTTATTTAAACGACGCTCAAAGCGTGCTCTTAGAATTTGTACACATCGCTCTGTATAAACTTCATAGCATGATATCCTGACCAGGTCGCTACTAATTACGTGTTTAATTTACAAGCTAAGGAGCACGAATTATGAGGTTTGTGCGATTAAGGATAACTCAAATCGTGATCCTATTTCACCTAACCTACTATGAAAAATCGTGAGACATTCTTCATAATCCTGATCGACATCAACCTTCTCTGCATCTGACGTTCTATTTATATATCAAGTCGACTGAATTCTCACGGAGGCTACGACATTCAACCACTCCAACACTCACTTTTCCACCGCTGCACTCAACTACAACTCAGTTGTTCGATACTGTTTTTTGCCTTATTGATTCGACTAACAGACCCTTTAGGTCAATAATATAATGGGGGAGTAAAAGTTAGTTGTTGTTTGCCTTATCAATTCACAGTTTCATGAAAGAAATCAGTAAGACAAAAACCATTACGAGATGCCATACATCGTCTACTTAACTTGCCATACATCGATGGAGTATCTGTCACAATCTGTCATATTCTCACTTTTCATTTTAGTATGTTTCAATCGAATTTTCTACCTTTTAAATGAAACGTATTTATCCTGGTGAAATTTCGAGAAAACATTATTATAACGGTAGTATCATGCCTAAAAAAGATGGAAAAAATAAATAAAATAAATATCCAATATTTCAGTTGCAAATAGCTACTCAAAAATCTGGGGTCAAAGTGCATAATATCGAAACATCTGTAGCAAAAACATGAACAACACTGGAGGAGATGGGCGCATTTCTTTACACGTCACCGCAGTAAAAAGCACGACACGAGTAAATCTCGCAAGATGCATAACCGTGCAGCTCCCAGTAAAAAAAAAAGCATCAATCAAGTAAATTACAAGTCCGTAAAATTTCTTCACTTCTCATTTCCCTGTTGATGAATCATTCAATCTGAGCTTCAATTTCCCCTACAAACACTCTCGTGCCTGCATCATTTCACACTCTTCGTTTGATTCCCTTTCTTCCCGAACTGATCGCGTTTCTTGCTTGCACACATATAAAGCTTAGATTAGATCAGACCAGATAAGATTTGTTTTGTTTTGGTGTGTTTTGTTTTTGCACGTCATATACTAATACCGATACATTTCAACACACATACTTTACTTGGAGTAATTTTCCGGTGGGAAAATTCCAAAATAAGCAACCCCTCTATCCACAATCATATGAATTTTGGTAGAAAACAATCCAATAGCGATACCAATCTGCAGTTCGTGTACAGTAGTGTAGGATTAGGAACAGGGGAGGGATTTTGCTAGCGGTTGGAGATATGTCTGGGGTGCTGCGATGGAGGAGATTGAGGGAAGTAGCAGTTGTGTTGGAATCATCGAGGAAAGATAGGTTCTTGCAGAGGAGGAATTTGTTGCATGTAAGGTGTTTGATGAAATGTCGAGAGTCGATGATTGGTGTACAGGAGAGGTATAAGTGGGACCATGGCGGTGGGACAGGCGGCGATGAGCACCGCCGGGGGACGCGGAGGATCAGGGCGGAGGCGAATTGCCCGCGGTGTTCGAAGCAGATGGATCTTTTGTTTACCAATCGGCCCCACCATCTGATTCCTCCACCTCCACCAGATGCTGATCCGGATATGCCTCAGGTTCCGATTTCGAATGGTGAGGGTGATAGTAGTAGTAGCTCGAAAGGAGCTGGAGGGAATCCATTGCAGGCAGTGAATCTCTGCCCGAGCTGTAAGACGGCTTATTACTTTAGGCCGTTCAAGATGTCTCCTTTGCAAGGGAGTTTTGTGGAGATTGATAGGGTGAAGAGCAAGAATTCGAATCAGGAGAAAATTAAGTTGAACGAGCAAGACTATGCCAAGATGCTTCGGCCTTCATTTTGGGAGACATTGAGATCCTATGGTAGTGAGCCACCAGAAATCTGGCCACCTCCTTCTCCACCACCGTCGGGGAATGGGATTGCTGTGCATACCCCGCCTGGACCGCCGTTTGCTCCTGGTGTCAATGTTACCCGAGCGCCTGGTTCACGTGAAAATGGAGGCAATACACGCAATGGTGGTGGTGCTAATAATGGAGAGAAGACTACCTGGGGTGGATCTAATCTGGGCAAAGGTTTTCCCACGCCTAAGGAGATCTGCAAAGGACTGGACAAATTTGTTATTGGCCAGGAACAAGCTAAAAAGGTTGTTATATCTGTCCTCTCAATATGTATCACTTGCAATGCTACTCCATTCTCATTTATGATCAGCAATATGTCAACTCAAAGCTTCAATGACAATTAAATTTTTTGAGAAGTATCTCAAGTTATTTGTGCTTTGAGTATATGGTCTTGGGAAGAGTTACTTGTAGTTAAACCTATAGCCATCTTCTAGTTATGTGATCAACATGATCACCTTTTGATAATGAAAGTAAAAAAAATAGCTTATTCTAGCAGTTTCTACAAGTCCACACTTTCATTCACCACGAGCTTGGCTTTTAATATTTATATTTTAATGTTTGGCAGGTTCTTTCGGTGGCTGTGTATAATCACTACAAAAGGATACACCATGCCTCTCTACAGAAGGGGTTAGTGATTGTGTATTCTGTCTGCTATAATTCATGGATTAATTAGGAAAGACGTATGTCAATTTAAATTTTTATAGTAGCATTTAATGTATATAAATGGCACTAACTTGCGCCTTCTGTTAGGGTTGAAGGTGAACCATCTCGCTTAGATGACGAAGACAATGTGGACTTGGATAAGAGCAATGTTCTTTTGATGGGCCCAACTGGCTCAGGTCCTATCACATATCACACTTACATACTTACCTGTGCTTTCTATTTAGAAGTATTAGCTGGTTTAAGTTTTAACTATCTCTACTAGGCTTTTGCTGTCATGCTTCATGACTTCTTTCTCTCGACTGAGTTCCTGATTTTTTATTTCATTATGAATAGGGAAAACGCTACTTGCAAAAACTCTTGCTCGTTTTGTAAATGTACCTTTTGTCATTGCTGATGCCACTACGTTGACTCAGGTATATTTAACGAGTTGAGATATGCTCTTATACAAGTGGCTCCTCTTTTATTCCTATTGATGAATAAAATATTGATCCTTATTTAATAGATCACCAATTGCCTTCACTTCTGAATGAAATTGTTTGTATTTTGGCAGGCTGGTTATGTTGGTGAAGATGTTGAATCTATACTGTACAAATTACTCACGGTACATTTGCTTCTTCAACTCTCCAGGTTCTCAGTTGCAGAGTTCAAATTGTTATGATGCTCAGTAAAACACTTATAACCCATGAGATCTACATTGATTCTTGTTTGTCACTTGGATCCATATTTGAAGTAAAAAGGTCCCTATCTTTGTATTATGCAGCCTTGATATAGTAAAGGAAATGATCATTTCTCCGTACCCTGTAAAATGCGGATTTTAGATGAACTTCGGTAGGCGCAAAATCAATGCTTATTTGTCACGTAATCTGATAATTCTCATATTCAGTGATGAATCATGAGTTAGCTGTCATTTTAAGACTGTATTTACAATAAACAGCTGTTAGTTTTCGTCATTGTATCTATGGATTCGCCTCTTCTTGTAATTATCCCTATCATGGCGCTTCACTTCCCTACGGCCATTGCTATATTGAAAAAAGAAAGAAAAAACCTACGTGCCTGCTAATATTCCCAAGGGGACCTTTTTCCTAAGGGCTGCTTGCCTTACTGGAGTATGAAAGTTATTAAGTTCCCTTATCTAGGAAATACATCAATTGATTCATGAAACGCATCTTCCAAAAAATGACTTTCGTTTGTCTGTTGTGCAAGAATGCGTCAATGTTTGTATGATAGGTATGCACTGTTTTCCTTAGAGTGATAATATGGGCATGCATGTATTCGTGAAAGTTCTTTACTTTTCCAGAGAAGTCAGCTCATATATGTTGTACACTAGTGCAAATGACGGGCTCTGTGGACTTTGATATGAAATAAAAGCTTGATGTTCAACCTCCTAATTTTGATGAAGGTTGCTGATTTCAATGTTCAAGCTGCTCAACAAGGGATGGTCTACATTGATGAAGTTGATAAGATAACTAAGAAGGTTAGCCTGTAGTCCTTTTCCAAAGCTTCTAATATTCTTTTATTAATCTGACTCCATGTCCTAATACAATTTTCTTTCTTCTGTACCAACTAAGGCTGAGAGCGCAAACATCAGCAGAGATGTTTCTGGTGAGGGTGTTCAGCAGGCTCTGCTGAAAATGCTAGAAGGGACCGTAAGTTATAATGGCCTTACCTAGAATAATTTGGCAATTATATGTGTTTCTTCAATTGTGCAAGATCTGCTATGAAGCAACCTAGTCCATCAACTCTTTGTAAACAGGAATCTTTACTTTATTTACTCTTCTCATGTAAAGGTTTTGATTTAGGTTATTATGTATCTTCGCTGGTTAGATAAGTAGCTCCATTTGACGATTATAGTGTTGTACTTATTTTGTCCTGAATGCCACTACCATTAGCTTGTAACATGGGTTCATCGAATTGCATTTGGGCCTGGAGAATGTCAGTAGCTGTTAGTTTTTAAAAAAAAATGGTAAAAGGACTCGCAAAAGGTTTTGTTTTATACAAAAACATGGACTTCCCTGTAGAATATGGAGTTGAGGGTTCAAGTTGAAAAAAATAATGATAATTTTGTCTTTTATGAGGCTGGTCACTGCCACATCCATCCTAGATTGTCATAAAGAAGTTCTGAGCTGATAATACGGCTGCTGCCTGGATATCTTAAAATACCATAGTTTCTGGCTGCAAGAATTTCTGCCTCTTTGACAGTCCTCGTTCTTTTATCTTTTTATAATACTTTTTTCCTCCTACCGTTTTATGCCAGATAGTGAATGTTCCAGAGAAGGGCTCGAGAAAACACCCTCGAGGAGACAACATTCAGGTAGTGTTTTTTTTCAGATTTGGATCCCCTGTTTGCATTCACATTCAGATTTTCCTTGGTGATTTATCCACTTGAATGTATGTTGCTGCTATGTTGTCATAGGGGGCTGAATTGCTTATTTCCAATTGTATTCATTGCTCTGTCTCAAGTGTATAATGTATTTTATTTCTACTCTTCAGATAGATACTAAAGATATCCTTTTTATCTGTGGAGGAGCTTTTATTGATTTAGAGAAAACTATTTCTGAAAGGTGAGGTTTTAGCTCATCTCATATGAAAATCTGCTGTATCTCCTGCTTATAAGATCTGATTAATTATGTTTTACCAGACGGCAGGATTCATCGATTGGGTTTGGAGCCCCAGTACGTGCTAACATGAGAGCAGGCGGAGTGATTAATGCCAACGTAACATCTACCTTGCTTGAAACTGTAAGAAAAAGCATTTGGAAGCTATCAGATTTGTTATTCCTTTGTCTAAAATTGAGAAATTATCTTTTGTAGCAATTTGCTATATTTGAATTCTGAAAAGTTTTTATTTTTTATTTTTATGTAGGTTGAAAGTAGTGATCTTGTAGCGTATGGTCTCATACCGGAATTTATTGGGCGCTTCCCTATATTGGTTAGCTTGTCAGCCCTTACTGAGGACCAACTTATTCAGGTAATATAAGCGGCTACTGTTGTTTATCACCTCATTCAGCTGGCACATGCAATATGTAATCCCTCCCATTCTTCTCGTGGCCTAGATAAATCTGTTATGGGTTTTGTAGTCATCTTCTTAAACATGTGTGCAATCTTTTCTAATCAAACTTGTGTTAGATGGGATTGCATTTGTCAGTCATGTTTCACATCAAAGTTGCAAATTAATTACATCTATTGGCGTTCGCGTCTTTTTGCAGGTCCTGACGGAACCAAAAAATGCTCTTGGTAAGCAGTACAAGAAGCTATTCGACATGAATAAGGTAAGCCTTTGAGTCTTTATTATGTAGCTTTAACAATTGTCATGTCCCTGGTCCATCTAGAACTCTATGGAGTTGGCAGTGAAGCACTCACTTGCTTGCTTATGTATAAATTTCAGGTGAAGCTACATTATACGGAAAAAGCTTTGAGGTTAATTGCCAATAAAGCAATGAATAAAAACACTGGCGCTAGAGGATTAAGAGCCATACTGGAAAACCTTCTAACAGATGCTATGTATGAGGTAAGCTTGGATGTCTTGAACTTCTGGCATGTAATATATTGCCTCATTAGCTTGTAATGCTACAATGCATGCTTATAAACATTCCTTATGAGAATATCATTTCCCCTGTTCAGATTCCTGATGCGAAGACTGGAAAAGATAGAATAGATGCTGTGGTGGTTGACGAAGACTCAATAGTTAAACCCGGATGTGGGGTGAAAGTACTTCATGGAGATGGTGCTTTAGATAGATACCTGTCCGAGGCCAAGTCCAAAGATGAAACGGTAAGAATAATAATACAACCACCAATGTAAGTTAATTAGGTTTCAACATTTACTTCTACTAACTCCTGGCTGGGACTTTTTCACCAGGAAATAGACGTGGAAGACTCATCGAGGGTGATGTGCATGTAGAATAGTTTATTTTGGCATTTGCTGACCGTTTGTTAAAAGAGTTTTTTCCTCTTTTATTTGTAATTTAAAAGCCATCAATCATTCATAATTTCTAGTTGTCCTCTTCTAACTCTACTGGAGGAAATGAAAAGTGTAATATTAGCATTCATTGCTTCAAGATAGACAATATGTGCCTCTGTGACACTACAGGATAAACAAGGAGGAAGAGATGGTGTCTTCGTTGCAATGCGCAGAAAGAACTAAAAGACGGTTCTATCAATAGTTTTCAGAAAAGTATCTTAGTAGCTTGGATAGCCTGTAATTCTGTAGTAGTTGTTAGATTGTACAATAATGTCTGTAACTACTTATCAGCAGTATAATATAATTAAAAGCTAATTTTAACTTGTTTTTGTTCGAGTTTGGTTTTATATTTACTTTCTGTCGATCCGTCTATTGAAGTGCGTGTGTTACATCAGAGGCTAATGTTGCAGACTGCAGTCTTGCAGACTGAGTTCCATCCTGTAGGCATTTGGTTTCGAATTTCTGTTCTGTTTTCCTCCGGTGGCTTATTGTAACTTGTAATCAACTTCTGTAAAAATAATGTCTCCTGATGTTCAATCATGGGAAGTTAGGAGCTTGTTCCAGGCAAACTCTGCTTGTCCAGTTCAATAACTTCAATAGAGTATAGAACAGGTGAAACTAGGCTGTCTCGTCTGCAATGACCGGATCTTATTTTTTCCCCACTCTGTAAGGCAATTATCATCGCCTGCTAAGGTGGATGAAGAGAACATACTACTAACAGTCTAACATAGATAAAAAAAGATGACACGATTCTTGTTATAGGAGTTCAAGCAGATTACACGAGTTCACATAGGTTATCTGCTCGACTGGATGATTTGTTTGCTAATGATACTACCACCAATGAATGTAAATCAACAAGACAGAGCAGTGGAATAAACAAGAATACATCTCCAGGAGAAGTACATGTTCAGTCAAACTTGTAATGCTTGTCCACAGCTTCAGATACGTCCCAGGTGCAGCTCATACCCTTGGGAAATACGACCAAGTCACCCGCACCAATCTCAACTCCTTCATCAGATCCTTCAGGGTAGACCTTCACCTTACCCTGGAGCAGAAGGCAAGTCTCCCTTGAGGAGTATGTCCACGGAAACTTGCTTGGAGGGCATCCCCACCTATTTAATTTAGAGAAATATAGGAAAAGGTTAACAAAACTTAAAGACATAGCAAAGTGGAAACACAAACAAGATTAGCTGCTAATGACCAGTTTACAAGTTAAACACATGATACAGAGTTGTTCCTCCAACTTGCAAATTCTAAATTTGAGTTCTGTGTCTTGTAAATCTTCAGATTCTACGTAAATGCCAGACTTACAACTTTAAAGATCTTTCTCGAAAATTGACAAGAAATATGACAAGTGATCCCGCTCAAGACCAAATCTGTGGTAATACATATACGGGAGGAGTCTTACGGGTCATTAACAGCGTGCTTATTGGACAAGACATACATACTCGGCAAAGCTAATAGTACTATGAATACTTCAATCTTGAGCTCTACACGGTCTTAAGTTAGTTCTTTTACCTCAGTTACCATACCCAACTGCACGCTCAAAGATACACTGACTTCAAGAATACCGAATCTATACTCGCATGTTCTTAAAGTAATAGAAAGGTTGCTTAAAGATGGTCATGGTCAATCCATTATTCGCAAAATCCACATGCTGAGTGACTGCTTGCAAAAGCTTCTGATGATTAGAAGTGTTATTAAAAGTAATTGATTCTGAGATTCCCCTCTCAAAGTGCTTATTCAAAGCAAGAATTTTCAGCTTTGTTAACTTCGCTTTTTTGGAAGCGGCAAAGCTAGATCAATAATAGTTCTCCATTTATACTCGAGATTACTCGAACCCCAGCTTTGTTAACTTCTTTAATAGCTGACTTTGCAACTAATACAAGCAACCAAATTACACAGGCAAGCAACAATCAGTTTCAGAAAATCTGCTGTAAACATGCACTGATAGTAGTCCTAATGCCACGATTTTAAAATCGCAGCTCACAATCACGACTGTGCTTTACGAAACATAGAAGATGGCAACAATGGTTCACTGAACACAATCCAGCAAGAACAGGCATGGCATAATACAGCAAACCTAATCAACACTAATCAATATACATCAAAACGAATTCTAGCACAAAATTGGAAATTTGGGATTCAAAAATGGGAGACATGAATTAGAGATAAAAGAAGAGGAACTTACTTGGGCCAAGAACGAATGCCGAGCTCAGCAATCTTATCTTCAGTAGGGTTCTTCACAACCTTGATTCCCAATTTCTCTATTTCTGTACTGGCCGTTGAGGACGCCATTATCTTGGCAGCTCTGCTTCTCCGATCAGAAATGTAGCTGAGTTTTCCTAATTTCTCACTCTTTGTAGTTGATGATGGCACTGAGCAAAATGGGGTTTTGGTGACAGTTTTGTTGAAGGCGTTAGCTTTGGGAAAAGACGCATTTACAGAGTAGAAAGTAGTGGAACTCGTCGCCATTTTCTCTTTTCTCTCTCTACAGAAAAGCACTCAATTTGAAATGAGGCAAGTGAAAAAAATATCATCAGCTTCATTTCACCTGATCCACACATTTGTCATCTGAGTTATCAGCTGGTTGATAAAGATGGATAGAGTGTAGACTATCAGAAACATGATTTGTAATTTCGTACGTGACTCGAACTCTGAACTATTGGTTGGAGTTGTGCTTCATTATCGACCAAAATATCAACTCGTTTTACATAATTATGTTGTCTAAGAATACATTTGCATTGTAAATTATCATCAACTTTACATGCTTCTTTCTTCCTATCCCCTGCTTGTCAGTCCTCTGGTTTTCATCAAAATTAACTCCGATTCTGCATGCTTCTTCCTATCCGCTGCGAGTCAGTCCTCTGGTTTCCATCTTTCGATCACGACATTTGATTTTTCATCTCTTCGTCTTATCTGCAAAACGGAAGACAATATGATCATACGCTAACTTCTATCAATTCTTTCATTTTATGATTCTGTCTTGATAAGTTACGCGAGTGTACAATAACATTTACAGAGAGTCAGAGAAGGACTCGGATACACTATGAAATGTGAAGGGTGGCGAGGGATGAATATAATTACCTCTACGAGTGGTGTTCTCCCATTAAGCAATTCGTCCACACTCTTCTCCGTCTGAGCAATAGAATGAAATACAAGAATAAATTCATGCGTAAAGAGAAGTCCATACTTAATAACATGCGCCACATTGCAGACAAAAATGGATCCAATTTTTTTCACAGATTTTAAAAATATAGAGTTACTGACCCGGTGAGCAATCCAGTGGTGTCTTTCCCTCATTTCAATCACGAAAGGAAATGTTGGAGCAGCTCTTCTCACACGAATAGTTTTCCCGGACTTTCTAAACCTAGCTTCTTGATCGCCCACTATGACGTTTTCCACTCCACCTATCTGCATGAGTGAAAAGATGGAGAACTACGGGTAAGAATGGTTTCTAATGGTATCTTCTCTGTATTTGGACTTAGAATGGACCGTAGGAAATCAAACAATAAGGAGCCAAGCAGTATAGCATATAATAAAGCACTGGAAGTACGGTTTCCATGTGAGTTGAGATTTGGCAAATAGCCAAATTTAGTCCTTCAACGCAATCTCAACTTCAATTAGTTTTATGAAATTCACAGTTAAGAATTTGAGAAGATATATATATGTGAACACCTCAGATGACAGTTAAACATAAACTGGAGAACCACCCATCTTCAATTGAGAGCTGGGAGCAGGATGGAAACTCAAAAAAAAATAGAAGCATAATTGACAAATGACAATTCATCAACCAATGATTCCATGACAAAGAATACGATACGAGCACCAAGGAAAAAAGAAAACAAGAAACATGCAGACCTGTTATTCATTACAGATTATCCAATAAATATGCAATTTTGCACGAACCAGATCAGATAGGGTTGGATTCTTAATGATACTCTCCAGCCGCTTCCCGTGAGCAGTACCAATAAGCATCACTCCTCTCTGTGCAATAGTGCGGCAAGCATTAACTTCATCCTTTGTGCTAATCTCATCTATGATGATGACTTCAGGCATGTGATTTTCAACTGCCTCAATCATAACATGATGCTGCATGGATGGTTCTGTAACCTGTAATCTCCGAGAGCTCCCAATTGCAGGATGTGGAATGTCCCCATCACCACCAATTTCATTACTTGTGTCAACAATAACCTATCTGATGGAAAAACATAAAGATCAGTGGTAATCAAATGTTCATTTAAGGAATACAGGAGAGACCTTGAAGCTATTAAATGCACGAACCACTCTCTTATTGAGCTCATCTGATAGGGACCGTGCTATCCCTCGCATTACAGTGGTTTTTCCAATACCAGGTCTGCCATACCAAGACAACATGAATCAATCTCAAAAAATTGTGCTATCAATTTAAAACACCAAACCAAACGAGGAACTCTTATTTAATGCAAGAAGAAACTTCAATATTTTACTATGTTACCGGATGCAACAAGCACTGTAATGCTTCATTTCACCCCAGAAGCAAAAGAATTCAACTATCATTATAGACTCATCAAAGTTGTGAGATTGTATGTTTACCTTCCAAGAAACAAGATGCTTTTACCATACTCAAGCAAATCCCTGACCATATCTATTTGATCGCTAAAAGCCCTGCCCACTCGGCAAGTCAATCCAATCAGATTTCCCTTCCGGTTCCTGATAGCAGATATCCTATGCAAAGTGCCTGCAATACCAGCTCTATTATCTCCTCCAAACTCTCCAACCGCCTTTTCTGCATACTCCAGTTCTTCCACGGACACCTATCACAGAAATCTTGTTAATCCAAACTTAGGGATTACACTGGCAATCCTCATTTGTATTTACAATGGAGCAAAACGAAAGGGAAAAAATAAGCATCGAACCTCACCTCTGTCTTTCTTAGGTTCCGCCTGCCCGAATCACCAAAGTAACATGCTTGTGGTGGCCTACCTAGATCTAGTGTTACCTATTGATGACATAAAACAAGGTAAGATGAAATATTCTGAAATTGTCCAAGAATTCATACAATGCAGTGTGCAACAATTGAAACATGAGTCTTTCAATCGCAATGCGATCATTATCCTAGTTAAGATATATTCATTTAATCAATACCCCTTCTAGAATAATTTGGAGCTTAAAGTCTACACCTTTTTGGACAAGTACAGCATAAACAAAAAATTTGTGTAGAACTAAAAGAGGCAAATAATGATGAACCTCCAGAAGTTGAGCTCGTCTCGAGTCGCGCAAGAGGCTATCTTGTACATCAGGTGGGAGAATCTACCATTTGAAAACATGATAAAATCAGTTTAAAGAACAACAAGTAGCAGAAACTGAATTAACTCAACAAATTCAAGAAACAGAAAAGCAGAAGAAATGAAATAACGAATTAAACCTGCAAAAGGGATTGGATATTCTGGTCGTCCTCGGCATATTCAGGAGAAGCTGCTCTTCCAATTTTACCGGCGGCATAGACGCGGCACGGCGGTGGGAAGAGGAGGCGATTGGTGCTGAAATGAATTCCGGTGGACTTGAGGTGTGGTTGGCACACGGCAGGGATTGGTGCATTACGGTGAGGAGGAGCTGACGAGGAGATTAGCTTTAAACAACAACAAGAGCCTGCCATGGCGATATTCCATAAGATTCTACTGCTATCCCAAGTTTGAAGCTGTTTTTTTTTTAGATTCTTTTTTTTTCTTTTTTCTGAGGAATAAACGTGAAATTTAGTTTAGAGGAGAAATAAAACACAATTTGAAGTAATTAAGCTACAATTTGGCTTTGCAATTAAGGTTTCTCTTAACCACTTCTGTGATGTATCAGGTCAGGTACATTGGGTAAGAAATTGTAACATGAATGTGTATGATACGCACACCGAACAATTAGCGTCACAACACATTAAAACATCACGAGACACAAGTAGTATAAATTGTTGATTACATCTAACAATTATAAATCAGATATAATAATAGAATTTAAGAATTGAAAAGGTTGAAATGTTGATTCACATAGGTCAACCTTCTAAAAAAGATTTTTACAATGCATTGTCGAGTTATGAGTATGTAGTGAATATCAATTAATAAATAATAAAAACATTCACTATGATGCATATTGACTTTACGAGTAAATTACTTCATTACTATCATATCACTCTGAGTCTTCCCATATTATATGTACATACGCCTATGTCTGGATTTTTCAGTGTATAAGAAAAAACTTAATTCCCGAGTATTGCCACTGTGTGCTATACCTATACTAATTCGTGTAAATAGTTTGTCCAACATCCAATTTTCATTCAATCACAACATAAATTTCAAATGCAGCCACATTGTAAATTATCAATAAAAACCAAAGAATTATGCAGTATAAATTTACAGCAGAAATGTTATTTGCCGAACCATTTTTGCTAAACGCCAAACCATTATATGACTTTTTGCAAAAAGTCTATAATTTTTTAAATAGATCAAACTAGTCCATATATATTTTATTTGACTTCAAATCTCCAACAACTTATCCCTAATATAAAATATGAACTAATACTATATTAAACACTAATGAAAAGTAAAAAAATAGAAAGTTACAAAATTTAATCATGTCTACACGATCTGATTTGTTCAACGATGATTTCTTCAATGAATAAGAATATGACGAGGTAAAATTTT
>JAYMSL010002791.1:0-13599 GCA_036897195.1 Plantago coronopus | reverse complement strand
GGCAGCATTCTTTCAGGATTCTGCCATTCTTCACTCAACCACTGCTGTTCCAAGTACCGACAGATTCCAGGGTGCTCTCTTTTCGCCTACGGAGTATTCCGTCGCTTCTGTCCCCGGAGTTGGGTTTAAGGCATCTGATGTCTCTGCTTCCTTGGTCGAACGGTACATTTCCAGCAGTCCGGGTAACCCCATTGAACATCCAAATGGGAGGCTTAACTCCGGTTCCGCAACCGGAGGTTTGGTATCCTCGAATTGATAGTAATGCTATGCGTGTTTTAGCTTGGAATGCACGCGGGGCTGCCCGCTCAGATTTCCATGCCGCTTTGAATGATATTATCCGCCAATTTCGGCCACTGATTACCATCATAATGGATACACGGCTGTGCTATGATCACTCGGAACCTCTTATGCCACTGTTTGACTATACTAATCACTTTATTGTGTCTCCTCCAGCTAACTCTCCGCGTTCGGGTGGATTCTGGATTCTTTGGAATGCATCGGACGTGGATGTTATCGTGCATGAGCTTGGTGATCGTGTTGTTCATCTTCGTGTTATTGAACCCCACCAGCCTATGCCCCTGACAGTAACAGGAGTTTACAACTATCCGAACCCGTCGCAACAATCTCAGGTATGGGCCATTTTACGTGCTATTAGTTCTTCTGTTCAAGGTGCTTGGGCCATTTTGGGCGACTTTAATGCTATCTTAAATCCTAATGAACAATGGGGGGGGAGACGTAGGCCTAATTGGAGTAGAATACATGCTTTTGCTAATTGTCTTTCTGATTGCGGGTTAGCGGATATTGGTTACTGTGGGTCGACTTACACTTGGAATAATAGACAATTCGCATCGTCGTTTATTTGCAAACGTCTTGATAGGGTATGTGCGAATGAATTATGGATGAATCGTTTTCCGTTTTCGGTAGTTCGTCATCTTAGTGCTTCGACCTCTGATCATAGGCCATTACTTTTTGATACTAATCCAACTAATAGGCGGCCTAAAAAAGCGTTTCGTTATGAGAATATGTGGCACATTGATGATACTTTGAATGCTAGAATTAAGCAGGCTTGTACTCATATAGATGATAATCTGGATAATTGGACTCATTCTTTAGGGTGTATTGCTAAGGAAATTGATTCTTGGCCAAAAGGCACTTTGTCCCATATTAATCAACAACTTCGAAGGTTGTCTCAGGAACTAGATTATGTTGACAGGCACTTGCATGATAATCCTGCTTATTTTGGTCAAATTGAAAATGATTTACGTCATCGTATTAATGATCTCCGTAAACAACGTGTCATATTTTGGGCCCAAAGAGCCAAACGTTCGCGCCTTCTTGAGGGGGATGCCAATACGCGGTATTTCCATGCTCGTGCTTCGGCACAACGTAGGAATAATTTCGTTCATGGCATTAAAGATACCTTAGGTAATTGGGTCACTGATCCTGTGCATATTTGTAGTGTTTTTGCTACTTTTTTTGAAACTCAAGCTCGTACTTGTTCTCCTGTGTTAGACCCCTTCACTAATGTTTCTGTTCCTAAACTATCTGAGTCTGATAATCGTCTGCTGTTAAGCCCAATTATGGATTCCGAAATCTTTGAGGCCGTTCGGTCCATTGGGCCTAATAAGGCGCCTGGGCCGGACGGGTTCAATTCTGCATTTTATGTGCATCACTGGGATATAGTCGGGCCCAAGGTTTGTAAATTTGTCAAATTATTTTTCGAAACTGGAGTTTTACAACAAGATATGAATAGCACTCAATTGGTTGTTCTTCCCAAAAAAACCGAATTCCATGGAACCTTCGCACTATCGTCCGATTAGTCTTTGTAACGTGTCTTACAAGATAGTGTCCAAAATTATGGTTTCCCGTCTTAGACAGATTCTCCCAAAAATTATATCCCCGTTTCAAAATGGGTTTGTCCCTGGTCGACAAATCGGGGATAACATAATGCTTGCACACGAACTTTTGCATACGATGAATCAGAAAAAGAAATCCTCTCAACACTTTATAGCACTTAAATTAGATGTGGCCAAAGCATACGACCGGTTGGAATGGAATTTTCTAAAATTTGCGCTTACTAAATACAATTTCCACCCATGGATTATTCACTTAATTATGACTTGTGTCACGTCTCCTACGTTTGTAGTTCGAGTAAATTCGATTACCTCTGCAAGGTGGACTCCTTCGAGGGGTATCCGTCAAGGGGATCCACTTTCGCCATTTCTTTTTATACTTTGCCAGGATCTTTTAACTGGACTTTTAGTTGACAACATGCGGAATAAAACGATTGATATGCTTAGGCCTGCACGGTCTTGCACTCCTATTCCAATTCTTAGTTTCGCAGATGATTGTATGCTTTTTTGTAAAGCGTCTAAGTCTTCTCTTAATACTTTGGCTCGTTGTCTTACTTGGTACGAAAAGGCATCGGGACAAGCAATTTGTTGGAATAAATCGCGAATCCTTTTTTCTCCTAATGTGCCCCGACATCGTCGCCAAGATATCATTGCGCAATTTGGGGTAACACTGAATAACAGGAAGGACAAGTACCTCGGTATCCCTTTTCTTATGGGGGCTAAAAAAGCTGATTTTTTTGATGAACTTCTTACTCGTACATCTGCTCGTATCAATGTTTGGTATAATAAATTCTTGTCGACGGCTGGTCGTCTGGTTCTGGTGCAATCGGTAGCTAACACTATTCCGTTGTACACCATGTCTGTTGCCAGACTCCCTGCTCATACTATCCTTCATCTAAATCGCCTTAGTAAGAATTTCTTATGGAATTCTACTAGACAGGGGAAAATTAAAGCCCGTGTTCGATGGTCTAGTGTTACCCAACCGAAATTTGCTGGGGGACTAGGGATTCGTAATTTGAGTTACTTGAATCACGCTTTATTTCTTAAAATCTGGTGGCGTCTTTGCACCAATCCATCTTCTCTTTGGGCTACCATCCTTAAGCATAAATACTTTCCGGATTCGCACTGCTTGCAAAGTTCTTCGAAAACTAGGCATAGTTGGATGTGGAAAACCATTTCGAAAGTCAAAAACATGTTCTTAGATCTAGTTGGTTATCGTATTGGCACCGGAGAACATATTGACTTCTGGCGGGATCATTGGCTCCCAGGGAAAAGACTGGCTGACTTTGTGACTTTCTCTCTGCCTTCCCAACCACTATCTAATTTCATCCTTAACAAGCAATGGAATATTTCAGCCCTGCAGTCTCTGCTACCCGACGCAATCACAGCCCAGATTATAGCTATCCCGCTGGGGACTTTCCCCTCCTCTGATGCTATAATTTGGCCGCACCATCCATCTGGAGAATTTACATTGAAATCTGCCTATAACACTTTGGTTAACAGTGCCATTCCTCGTCCGCTTTGGCCTTGGAAACGTATTTGGAAACTCCAAACTCTGCCTAAAATTAGGTTCTTTGCCTGGCTCATTATGCACGACAAATTACCCACAGCAAGCTATCTGTACCACTGCAAGATTATTCCATCTGCGGCATGCTCTCTCTGTGGTCATCCGGAGGAAACAGCTTTGCATCTCTGTTTCCACTGCCCGGTTTTTGACCTCCTCAGGTTTCAGTTCTTTTCTTCTGAACTGGCTAGCCCACCTCAGAGTCTAGGACAACTCCTTTTTAATCTCAAGCTTAATTCCATTCAGCAGCTTCACACGCTTAACCTCTGCTGGTGTTTCTGGCAAGCCCGTAATAATTTCATCTTCAGGCAAACTCCGATTAATGTTGCTGACATCAAACGAATGTTCCTCTCTTTAAACGCTGACCTTCGAGTAAAATTTCCCCAGAAACAAGTTGTCAAATCAGTTATATTTTCAGCTTGGAAACCACCCACCCCCAACTGTTTCGCTCTAAACATTGATGGCTCTGTTGACACAGTAACGGGAACGGCGGGTATAGGGTGCGTCCTTCGTAATTCTGCAGGACAGTTTGTAGGTGCTGCTCTTGGGACTTTAGGGCACACAGACATTGCCACAGCTGAACTAACTGCTTTGCTTGCAGGAATGCGACTGGCCCGGGACCTCAAGGTGCCGGCTTTGATGGTTTATTCTGACTCTAGTTATGTGGCTAATTTGTTTTGCAGGAACCGCATGCTCACATGGACTCACCAGCCCCTACTTCCGGAGATTCTTCAACTCCGTAGTTCCTTCGACCGCTTTAGCATCACCCTGGTATATCGGGAGCAGAACCAAGTAGCAGATGTCTTAGCTAAATATGGTAGTGGTGTTGTACCTGTAGATGATAATGTCTCCATGTTGACAGATTTGGCCGTTCCTTCAAAGGGACATTTTACCGTGTGGCAAGTCTGTCCTCCATGGTTACATCGGCTGTTGGAAATAGATGTAGCTGGTAGTTTTCCCCGGTTTGTTAGCCGTACGGGCGGCTGTTAACACTTGACTCCTTTTGTTGTAATATAATCGTCTCGTCTACTTTCAAAAAAAAAAAAAACATCATAATCAACTTAGAGACACATTGATTTATTGATGAAAGGGACTTTTAACTAAAACCATATTTTGTGCTTCTAATTAAAACTAAATATAACTAGATAATCTTATCCAGTCACACCACTGAAGAATGCCACAGACTTGCCATTTCTGTGAAATTGAATTTATTCATTTACATAAAATTAGGCAAACAACATTAGGCAAAATATAACAACATATAATTAATCAAATGAAGTTGACAAATGGCAACCAAATCACCATTAACTGTATCAGGATCTGTATCCTCTTCATGACAAGTATGCAATTATATGGTCACCAAACTTTTTGGTATGCTAGTGTATTATTAATTGTGGATAGGATGCTTAATTGAAAGAAAAAGATCAAAATCCCCTTATTACTTTGCTTTGTGTGCGAATATGAAAAGCTACGGTACGGAACCTATATAATAGACGGTAAACCATGCAAGTCAAATAAATTACAATCGAACTCAGTAGGGTTAGATTACAAGTTAATTGAGCAACTATAACAAGTTCGGGACCATAATTATTTCTCTCATCCAAACGTTTGATCTTAATACCAAATCAGGCATTGTTCATATTAAGTGCATTGAAATGAATAACTTCGAATTCAAGCAAATACGGTAACACACAACCTGCAAGCAAGACCTTTTGTTTGTCGTTTATAAAGTTCGTTGCAGTTTCCAACTCTTACTAGTATCCATTTGTTACATAATTAGAAATAGTTTTCTCTCATGTCATCGTTACGAAAGCAAATCGTAACATGCAACAAGGATGCATATTAGTATCCTGAAGTAGTAGGTAGAACGGTGCAGACCTCAAATTTTGTCATATAAGAACGAGGTTACGTGAGATTTTTCGTAGTAAAATAGTAGTTAGTAGATATTTGAATTCATTCAATTATCAAGCAATAAAGGGAAGCAACTTATACAAGAATCTCATTTAATGTCATTTAATCCATATTCACTTTTATAATACCACTTTTTACAAGATTTGATGCATTCCCTTGGCTCACTCTACCACATTTGAAGTCAACAACACTTCAAGCATTTTGAGTAACATTCAAGCATGTCCTAGTTTATATTTTCCTACTTTTGCTCTCCATTTCTTCTCAAAGTCACAACATTTCTTCAACTCATTCAACTAAAAACAACTATTTTTCAAAATTTCAACAAGCTTCAAGAAACGAGAGTAACGCACAAGCACCTTCCAATCCTATCTCCACCCCTTTCCGCGGTCATAGTTTATCCTAAATACTAAATTCTCTTATCCGAAACAGCCCGTAAGTTACAAATTTCAAAAAATAAACTTCTTTTGTTTATGTCCAATTCATCCAAAACTTTTTAAACTGACCAATCAAAACTTGTTTCGAGTATAAATTTCAACTAGACAAACCTAAACTGAACGTATTTTAAGAATAAATTTCAACTATGGAACCTGAATTGGCCTCTGAATTTATTTCAAATATAAATTCAACTTCAAAAACTTGAACTGAACTGACTTAAACTTACTTCAAGTCAACATTTCAACTAGACAAACTTGAATTGAACTGAACTTACTTTAAATATACATTTCTACTAGGTAAACTTGAACTGGACTGAGCTTACTTCAAATATTCATTTCAACTAGTAGGAAACTTCAACTTAGCTGAACTTCACTTAGATTAACATAATTGACCTTAACGTTAGCCAAACATAACTTATTTCAGTTACAAATTTCAATTAGACGAACCTGAACTGAACTTATTTTAATGATAAATTTCAGTTACACAAATCTGAACTGAATTTAATTCTAGTTTAAATTTTAACTATGCAAATTTAAACTGAATTGATTTGAAGTAAACTTACTTCAGTTATACTTTTTGAGTATACAAAACTGAACCGAACCGAATCTAGAATTACATTTGTTTGACAAAACCGTACCATAGACCCGCATAAACACCAGAGCATATAATAAAAATCCGAAGCATCATATTTGAAAATGAAGAATCTGATTTGTCTTCTCTGCATGAGTGTATGTTCTGTTGTGCCTTCACCTTGTCTTGTTCACCGGTGACACCAAGAATCTCACAAACCACCAACTACCCACTACTCTCCTCCTCCTCCTCCTTCTTCACATTATATAAACTAAATTCCCATTTTTCTCGAATTTCCCAATTCACACATCTATACATACACACAACCGATACTAAATTCTCAGCTCTCCCATCACGCAAAGGAGTCCTTCGCACTTTTCCACTTCTGGGTTTCCGTAATTCCCTCACTTTTCCCCTCGAGATCCATACTTATCAATAAACAAACAAACAAACAATCAATGGGCCTTTCAAGAACTACTGAAACTGAAGACGAGCAGCAAGACCTCAAATTCAACTCGTTACTCTACAAAATGATTTGGGATTTCGGGTTAGGCTGCGTGATCCCTTACCGGAGGCGTAAGAGAGCTGAAGAGGATCACAATAAGGCCTGGTTACTCGCAGAATCTGGCCCCTCCGGTGCAGGGGAGCCCCACTCGGTGCATTCGTCGTTTAGGTTCAGTTTCTGCTCCCAGGTGGAGCTGGAGAAGATGGCGGTGAATAAGAGCTGCTCGGCGACTGTTTTGATGGTGAATTTGGATAGTGGGGTGTTGACGGATGCGAAGTCGCAGGAGTTGAAGTGGAAGAGGATTGAGTCCCTTGAGAGGAGTATTTCTCCGGTGGCTCATTCTTTGGTCAGGTTCAGCTACTCTGAGATTGTTTCTGCTACTAGAAACTTTCACAAAGGTACCATTTTTTTTAGTTCTTTTGCATTTTGTTTGCAATTGTGAGTTGGTTCACTAGTGATTTGATAGTTGTTGAACTAGTTAAAGTTTGAATTTTGATGTACTGTTCAGATATTGTTCAAGAATTTTTGGTGATGTTTAGGTAACATAATGCAATAGTAGAGTTTTTTTTAGATTGTTTTATTGGAGTGTTCAAGTTTTAATTTCTTTTTTACTTGGATGGAATTGAAACTGAAAATTTTGGTCGAAATGTTTTGAAATTCTGAGGGGTAGACAACCTAGCTGAGTGATGGAGAACTTAGTGAACAGGCTTTTCCATTTAATATTATTTTCCTGTTGAAAGTTTTGTTGTGATCTGAAATTGGTCTGGGGATATAATAGTTGACTGCAATTTAGGGGATTTTGGTGGAAATGTTTGGAAATTTTGAGTCCTAAACAACCCATCTAAGTATTGCGGTTGCTTAGCAAACGGGATTTTCCCTTTTATTTCGTGTCTGATGAAATTTTTTGTTGTGATCTGAGTTTGGCTTTATTGTTTGTGATGAGTAGGTAGAGTACTGGGAAGAGGAGCATTGAGCTGTGTGTTTAGAGGAAAAGTTGGATTTCTGAGGACTAGTGTGGCGATAAAAAGATTGGATAAAGAAGACAAGGAGTCTTCGAAGGCGTTCTGCAGGGAATTGATGATTGCCAGTTCTCTGCATAATCCTCACATTGTTCCTTTGGTGGGATTTTGTCTTGATGCTGAGGAGGGCCTGTTTTTGGTGTACAAGTTTGTATCCGGTGGAAGCTTAGAGCGATTTTTGCATAGTAATATTTCTTTTTTTCCATTCTTACGATTTGTTATTGATGCATTTGCACCGTGCATGAGTTTTTCAATTTTGCAAGCTTAGTTTTAGCAAAAAGGGGATACTGGTGTAATGGTGTTTGTAAAAAAGTAAAAACATTTTTGAACATTGCCTTTGCAGCATTCTATCTTTTTCAGTATCTACTGCTACATACCCAATCCAAACTTCTCCTTGTTGTTTATGATGTTCTTATTTGACATTGTGTGTGCTTATCGTTGCAGATAAGAAGGGAAGAAATGGCGGTTCAGCACTATCCTGGTCTGCTAGGTATAAGGTTGCCATGGGAATCGCAGAGGCAATTGAATATTTACACAACGGAACTGAGAGATGTGTTGTGCACAGGGACATTAAGCCCTCAAACATCCTACTTTCCTCTAGAAACACTCCAAAGGTGCTTAAACCTGCAGCTTTCTTTAATATATTATGAGACTTCAATATGGCTTCCTACAGACATATATTCTCATGTTAGCTATACCTACCAACTACTGCTGTTTTTTTAATGTGTTCCAAAATAATGTGTATACTTAAATATGCTTAATAATTTGTATAGTTGTGTGACTTTGGCTTGGCAACTTGGACTCCTGCACCTTCAGTGCCGTTCCTATGCAAAACGGTTAAAGGCACATTTGGGTACGATTTCTAATTTACCAATTTTTTCCTTTTCGTTTCCTTTAGTTACTTGGTCCAGTTGTAAACCGAGTCTGATTTCTCCTGCATGCTAAATTTTGCAGATACTTGGCCCCTGAATATTTCCAGCATGGGAAAGTGTCAGACAAAACTGATGTTTATGCCTTTGGTGTCGTGCTTTTGGAACTGTTAACCGGCAGGAAACCGATTGAGCCACAAAGAGGACCTGCGGGAGAAGAAAATTTAGTTGAATGGGTATGTCTCTGCCAATGTTTGTGAACTATATTTTGTTCAATAATGTGAATTTCTGTTGGCTAAGTTGAACACAATCTAACGGTCATTGTGTTTTAACATATGTATAGTTTGGCTTGGTTCTTTTGCGATCTTGTCATGACATTATTTTTGCCTTATTACGTTTAGGCAAAACCGCTAATGCAGCAAGGAAGTCTACCAAAACTGCTCGATCCATGTATAAAACTCACCCAGAAGAGTACAGTCCCAGTCTCTCGTATGGTCCAGGCAGCATCTGCTTGCGTTAAAAATGAGGATTCCCGTAGGCCTGACATGGGCGAGATAGTCGGAATACTAAAAGGCTTTACAGAACCAATAGGCTCGAGCAAAAGGACCACCATCTTACCAGGAAAATCTAATGCAGCAGACTGTTACTCTCATATGCAGCGATCAAAGAGTGAGATGAAGAACTATTTCGCATTAGCTATGCTAGGCGTTGATATGGAGGATGATAATCACATGTACAGTCGCTGATACGAAGTAACCTGAAGTCCTGAATCTAGTTCTTTTGTTTTCGTTCTTTCCTCTCTTTTTTTATCCTGTCGAAAGAGCCTTTTCTCCTCTCTTTTTAGGTCATAACTGGGAAAGAAAGCTTCTAGACTAGACCTAGCAAGTTGTGTTATGTATAGCATTTATCAGCAACGATAAATATATGCCGACGAGCAGCTCATCTCGTCGGTTTTTATCCTTGATTTTGAGCTGAAGATGTAAGTTAAGGTAGTTTAGTTTTGAGTCTTGTAAATAGTGATCTGGTCTTCTCTGTGTATCTTATTATTCACAGCATAGCAATGGCAAAATGTCTGTACTAGTTTCATTTCATTCCTTTTGAGTTTCATCATGTGCAGGCAGTATAGTCATTTTCTTCCTTAAAACACTGGCATGTGCAGAAACATGTGGCTGCACATGATTCTGGAAATTTTCAATCTTGAGTTTGAAAATCGAATTCTTTAAACCAATTTGTCCGGTCGAACCACTCACAATTCGCTCATAGTGTGTGTTCCACATGTGCGATCAATAATGTGCATTAAGGTGAGCGGTGAGTGTATTAGCGTGTGTGCAATATCAACCATCGATTACACCCTTTAAATCTAGGAATTTGAACACTCCTACATGACGTTGAAACTTGAAACAAGGAATTTATTAAATTCAAAGAAGCTGAACACTTATTGGAAAATCGTATTACAAAATTGGATTCGGAAAAACTTAGAATATCTTGGCGACATCCTTGATTAATCCCTGATTGTTCTTGGCGAAACTGATGAACTCATCGTGTGAAATGTGACCATCTCCATCAGTGTCGATTTCATCCATCATGCGCTTGATTTCCTCTGGTGTGACAGAGCCGAGCGCCTTGAGTGCATCACCGAGCTCTGTGGAAGATATCTTGCCATCGCCATTGGCGTCAAATCGCTTAAAGATGCGCTCGCGGTCAGCTGCTTCATCTGCCATAGCTTGTTTTTTGATATGCTAGTGTTTACTGGCCAATTAAGTGTCTGAAAATGTGATAATATGGAAGATTGGTCTAGTAATATTGCGTTATATAATGAGGCGATTTTGTGGCAAAAGTGAGATTTTCTCACATTTGGTCATCCGCATGTTGAGGTGAAGCACGAAACAAACAAAGTAAACTATGCCTTTGGAGTCGGGGATCAAGGGGACATGAAGAACAAATGTACATGTTTTTGGCTTCTATTTTTAGGAATTATTATTTTTTATCTCGTTTCCTATTGAAGTTGCGAAAGACCAAAGAAAGAAAAAAAAATTGTAAATCGAATTATCCAATCTAATTCGTCTTACTCATGTTCAGGGACAGTCGTTACCTAATTTCGAAAATTTACGTATTTTACACATAATTTTTTTTTATAATTCTACGGACTGTTTGACACTAGGTTTAGAAGTTGGGTTAAACTCCTAACCAAGCTCCTAACCAAGTCTAATAGTCAAATTTGTTTTGGGCATTAACTCAATTTTTGCAATCCTCCTATTTTTCTTTTTCTTATTTTATCTTTCATCATTAATCAATCATTTAACATAACCAAAAATATGTCCTTACAAAGTGAAGAACTTTCCCACACACCATCCCCTCCCCCTAAACCTCCAAACATTCTTCAACCTATCTCCACTACTACTACAACTGCTCAAACAAATCACTATCCAGTGCCTTTACCATCAATGCAAAGAACACGTAAACAACAGCGGGACTTGGAGGCCCTGGCGGAAACTAATCGAAAAAAGATCTCTGATCTCCAAGAACAACACACCAAACAAACCACCTTGCCCTCTAAACCGTGCTCACACATGCCTGATGATCAAAAGACGGCCCAGGAAAACTCAAGCAGCTTCAAAGACACGTTAATGACTGGCCTTCCTCCAAGTCCTCTGGATTTGCTGATGGAAGAGTGTAGTCCTGCAGCAACACAAGAAATCAACACAAATGAGGAGATGCACATCACAGAAAACGAAAATACAATTGTCTTTACATCTCAAGAGCTATCCGAGCTCTATAAACCTTGGAAACAAGCTTTGATTCTTCAAACAGTGGGATTTTCAAAATCTATTCCACAAGTTGAAAAACATCTACAAGGATTGTGGAAACTACAAAATCCAATTTCTACTATGGATCTTGGAAAAGGATGCTATATCATTAAAACTTCCACACCAGAAGATTACACAAAAGCAATTGCAGAGGGACCTTGGTTCCTCTTCAATTATTATTTGGCCATACAACAATGGAAACCAGATTTTGAACCCTCAACTGGAGGTTTTCAAAACATGGCTGTTTGGGTACAATTACCAGAGCTACCAGTGGAATATTATGAGCACAAAGCATTGACCAAGATTGCTAAAGGCATTGGAAAACCAATCAAAATCGATTGGCACACATCACAGGCAAAACGGGGAAGGTTTGCACGGGTTTGTGTTGAAATAGACACAACAAAACCTTTGGCAAAAACTCTAACTATTGGAAACCGTACTCAACTGCTTAACTATGAACTTGGGTCTGAGTTTTGTTACTAGTGTGGGACAATTGGTCACTTGAAATTATCTTGCCCTAAGAAACTCTCGAAGACACAGGCTGATTCTCCAAATCCAACAATCAACCAGACAACACACAAAGGGAAGGAGAAGGTGAATCTCACACAAGCTGAAGATTGGCACATAATCAAGCGCAAGAAAAATACAAAACCAGGAGGAAACCAGTCCAGAAATTCGAACAAAAATACCAAAGAAGACAAAGGAGTCAACTCTGACAACCTTAACAAAAACAAAAAACAACTTTCAGAAGTTGTCAGTGCTGATAACCAGGCAATCATAAGCACTCATTCTCATGTGGCAGTGCAAAATAAAATAAGGTTGGTTAAAAGAGGAGAAAGGCTACCTTCTAGCCTAACTAACTCTGCACATTCCGTTCCCACGCCGAGCAGCACTTCCAAGGCTGCTGCAGAGAAGCAATTACATCCATTAGTGCAGAACAAAAAGGCAGACGGCGAGGAAAACCAAAGGTCGTCTGAAGAAACACAAATGGTTGATATCTTTCCCAAGACAAACTCAGACTACAAAAAACATTCTTCATACATTGAAGAAGCACAAGACCACACACATAGAAAGAAAAAAGGAAATACCTTTGCACACTTAGCAATCGATAATGTCGAACACACAAAGTGCTCTGATAACTGCACCAAGCTCCTCTCCGGCGAGGACCTCTCCATCTCCAGTGGTCTCTCCGGCCACGGTGTTGGCTCCTGCAATTACTCCAACACCGTCCAACTCGGAGCTACTAAATGCAGGGCTGGTCTCTCAAGCAAACTCGACAGGGACTCTGGAAAATCCGATTACACTCACGGCGTCTCCGACTTCCTTGCCGGAAGTCAACGAGATCCTCCAGGCTCACACTCCGCTTACACTGCAGCAAATCCAGGGATTGATTCAGCCGAGCTTTGCAGTGCCCTCAATCTTCCAGCGGACGGCGCCAAGAACAATGGAGTTGGTGGGAACTCCTCTGAGCTTTCTCCACCACATCAATCGGCCATACCCATTCAATCGTGCTCAAAGGCAAACGAATTTCCCCAATCTTCCCCTTCCACCCTCACAGCTATTCAACTACCTAGCTCCACCCCAAGACCAAATTCCCCAAAACTTACCCTCGGCAACAGTGATTACGGCGGCGAGTTTGGAGGTGAGTTCCTTGACTGTACTTCCCCTCTTTCCGACGAAGCCAACCTCAATTTCTCTCCTGCCGGGACAAGATGGGAGGACACGGCAGAGTGGGATGCCGCCGAGATCGAATTTGACACTCTTGACGGATGCTATGAGGAACCTAATAGAGGCGGAGAAGAGGAATACCAGGCTAATCGAGATCAACTCGGACAACGAGTTCTCCATTCTTCCGAGTTGCAATCAGCCGATTCTGATACAAGTGGTAAGGAGCTGCAAATTGTTGTTGCTCCGTTACAAGGCCATTACACTGCAGAAACCATTGGGCCTGGCCCAAACTCACAATCTCAGAATGGAGCCCAGAATAAAAGAGATAACGGCCAAAATAAGCCCAATTCTGGTTCGAAACGTCAAAAAAGGGCAAATGCAACAAGCGAATGATGGAC
>JAYMSL010002790.1:0-13602 GCA_036897195.1 Plantago coronopus | reverse complement strand
ACTACCCGAACTTGTGACCGAGCATAACGTGATGTAGCATTGATCTCTAGTCAATCCCATTACGACTAAAATGAATTGATGACACTAAAATCACCAACACATTGTACATCTGTCAACTAAACTGCACAACTACATGCATTGTCTGTGAAGAGGAGGTCTCAATGATTATTCGTTCGTCGGACCCAGAAGTGAAAATTTTGGTGAATAAGGATGGCAAAATACAAATAAGGCCAGGTCAACACACGTACTTTCAAAAAACTACCTATCACCTTTTAAACTTACAAAAAAAATCAATTTCTGATAATCTGTACATTATGTGTTGAAATGTACAAATTTTTCTGTACATTTTACACAAATTATAACATTTTTTTGGCAAGAAAGAAATTAAAAGACTTTGAAAGTCATTACATCGAGTCTCTATGCATAATAGAAATAAAATCCGATGGGAGCATCTCCCATAGTAATATAGGATCAGGCTCCGGGGGAATCTTCTTAGCAATGTAATCCACAGCCTCATTCGCTGTGCGCTTCACCCAATGTAACTCAGCAGTCCAAGGTTGTCAAAGGAGTTCTCGGCAACGGTCAACACGAATTCTAAAAGAATCCGGAACTGGTTCCAACTCATTAATCATTTTATAGACCAAAAGGGAGTCGGTTCCACTATAAGTCGTGGAATTCTTCTACGAAGAGCTTCTTCCAAACCATATATAATTGCTTGCAATTCCGCATCTCCCACTGAAGTACGGGAGATCTTGCTCACAAATCCCCATTGCCCACAAATTATAACATAACCACACCCAAAATTTACAAATTTCTGATCAAAATGTACCCATTTTTAGTCAACTTTACCCTTGTTACTGTTTATTCTTTTTTTGTAATGACCATTCTCATGTTCTCCTTCCTTGTATTTTACCTAAGGATGGGAAAATTACAAATAAGGCTAGGTCAACATACATACTTTCGAAAAAGGGAAAATTATGAAATAGTGCTACTTTCAAATCTTTATCGCAACTTAGTCATACATAAAAATCATCTTGTAAACTAGTGAAAAACATTTTTGCAGATTAGTGATATATCTAAATTTAGTAAATTTCTATAAAACAAACTCCCCTTAATTTACTTCTAATTCAAAACTAACGTAATCTTTTACTGAAATTTTCAAACTTTTACACATACCAAGCATCGTCATTTCGAGAAACGTTCCGTCAAAATATTTCTCCTACTTGATGATGTTTGAATAATAGAGAATTGATGCTTGTTTGTATAGTGATGCTTGTTATAAACATGCAACTTTAATAAAAAATTTGTTCTTTATTACTAGTAGATTGATGCTTTGACATTGTGAATGATGCTTGTTATAACCATGCAACATAATCAGGATATTGACATCCTTCAACTTGTTAGTGATGCTTGTTAATAATAGTTTTTCTCTTGATTACTAGTAATTTGATGTTTAAAAATCGTTGTACACGCATCATACAATAGTGATGCATGGCCAGAAATTGATGATGCTTGAACGGAGGCTGGAGCGATGATTGATCTTTTCCGATTAGCAGAGCTGGGCAGAGATAAAAATGAATATTATTGTTATTTGGGTAATTCAGATGTTTGTTAAGATGTTTACTGTATTAATGTTTGCAGGAGATTTTCCGGTTGACTAGTTAAACTAGATACGATACATTTACTATTTTTAAGAAGAGTATTGTTGTCAGTTCATATATGGGTACTATTTCATAAAAAAGATTTTATATATCAATAAAAAGTAAGAAGTCTCTAATAAATACACTAATTCATAATTTTCGCTTCAAAAGACTACACATAAGGATTGAGTGAAAACTTGGGAGGATTACAAGCCGGTACCTCTTGGGATACGTGATTTCAAAAAGAGGCAAAATAGTGACAAACATTATAGTGATCACAAATGTGCAGATTTTAGTTAGAAATGTGTACATTTGGGGCAACAATTGTGTTATAAATTGTGAAAAATGTACAGCTTAAATGTACATATTACCGTAAAATGTACAGATTATTACTGTTTTGCCTTGATTTGTAATTTTTTGGACACTTTGTCTTTTTTTGAAAACATCTTTGTAAACCATACTCTAGATGTAATTTACCCTGAAAACTTCCTTCGTAGAATGGGCGGAACCGGGTTGCTAACGCACGACTTGGGCAACACTAGTTTCTCTTTAACCCACAAGATGGCCCAATGAATCTGCACCACAAAGCCCAAATGAGATTCTGCCGATTGATCGAAATGGCTCTCCAGCTGCCCAGCATACACAAAGCATTATGTATACATCATTGAGCACTAGGATTAGACTAATTCACCGTTAATGATTGAAAGAGTCAAAAAGTTACCGTTGGCTTCCATTAAATTCCAAACCGTTGGGCTACATTGGAAACGTCATCCATTACCTTCATAGAAAAGAAAAGACAACCACCCATTGCCAAGTCCAATGTTTTCTTCTTCCCTTTCTTGTTCATTTCCTATGAAACTCTAGTGTACAATCTTCAAAATTGCATCAATCTTCAAAATTGCATCTATATAATCTTTTCTCTTCTGTTTTTCTTATCTAATACGAATATACGATAAATGATACGATCACACATGATATAATACGATTTAGAGAATTTCAAAACAATACATTTTAATAAGCGTCTCGGGTCAAAATTAACAATATTATAGTCTAATTTAACTACAAATATTTAAAAACAATCATGCCTTGGATCAGTTGATAGTTGTGACTCGTGTCAGACAATTGCATTTTCATTCGATATATTCAAATTGACAAGGTTCGAAATTTTAATGTCTACGTCAAATTTTGGGTTAAAAAAATAAAGAATTTTGTTTAAGTAGATATAAAATACATTTAATAAATTAAATAATATATTAGTTATAGTTTAGTGAGGTGATAAAATCTTTACATATTAATATAATAGACTTTCGGAAAAGGAAAATATCGTGAGTGAGCTTTCCTCTAGAAGAAAACATATAGGAAAAAAATTACAATAATATACTCTTGAAAAAGTTAGAAATATTTTATAAAAAAAAGTTAGAAATATTGAATCATAATTAGAAAATTAATATGAAAATTGATAATTTAATATTCATATGATAAAATATTGTGTTAAATCGTATAAGAATTTTGGATAAATTGAAAATAGAAGAAAGTCAAATATGAGGAAAAACAAAAAAGTCATCAATTAAAAAAAAAAAAAAAGTCATCAATCCAAACCAAATTCATTAAAACGCGTAAAAAGTAAACTTTTCTTCTCCATCATCATCATCTTCATACTTTGCTAGCCAAGAAGTAGTTTCTTTCATTCTGTCGTTGGCCACCAACAAATACCCAAATTTCTCTCCATTCTCAATTTCGATTTCCTTCTTCTTTAATCAGGTACTGTATGTTCTCTCACTCTCTCTTCTTTGTCCTTTTTTCCCAATTTCGTTTCGTCATTCTCACCGATTGACTTTATTTTTTAGCTGGTAATGAAATTATCTGATTTCGCTGTAATGCTCCAGCAAAATCAGCTGATTTCCATTTATATCTGTTTCAATTAGAATACCCACAAATTCGTTTGTGTGTTAGGGTTCAGATGTTGCGTATTGAGATAGAAAAAGGTTAGATTTGTATTGAAGAAATGTTAGGTTAATCTCAGTTTGATGCTTTTTTCGAAATTGAGGGGAAAGAATCTATTGATTATAGCTCTGCAAATGAAAATGATATTTGTATGTAATCGATTGTATTTGAGGTCAACGATTTTTGGCTTTGTGATACCCAATTAGATATTGTGTGTTTTTGGATAGTAATATTGAAAGATTTCTTACCAGAGTGATTTTGCAGTTCGGGTTGTACGTGGTTTTGTGGATTGAAGCGTTGTGCTGTTGTAAAGGTTTCAAATGGGTGAGCATTCAGTAGTGGATGTAGACGAGACACCCAAGCCTGAGGAAGTTGAGCCTAGCCAGCCTACTTCTCAGGCTAGTGGCAAGAAGCCGGAGGTGGTGGGATCGTCCGCGACGAAGGATGACGTGGTAGTGGTAGTGGACAATGAGGAGGAAGATGAAAATGCACCTCTAATAGGCATGGGGGAATGCCGCATTTGCCAGGACGAGGATTCTGTCAGCAATTTAGAGAGTCCTTGTGGTTGCAGTGGTAGTCTTAAGGTAAATGTTTGTATTGTACGTTGACGTATAATTTTTTTGATTTGGGTTCAGTAATATGTCATCTGTATTGCTATGTTCTGCTAACAGCATAAGCTGGACTGATCAGTTTATTGTTGTGAAATATAAAGGCCAAAATCCGTCTCTGTAATTACTGTGAATTGGCTTTTTAAAACTGGAAGTTTGAGGTGTTGCTCATTTCTTGTCAAACCATTTTTGTTTTCTTCATCTAAGGTATGCCATTTTCTAAAATCACAGCAGAACAAAATAGGATAGTTCTTGTCTTTTTCATGAGTATGCTGTTCTAAATTGACATATAAGTTACTGACTTTGTTCAACCAAACCATTGTTATGCCTTGAACTCTAAAAAAGTAGTCGATGCAATCTGAATTATTAAAACAAATAAAATTGTTGGAGTTAAACGATTATCTGATGTTTGTTTGCTTGAATATCTTGAACAACAAGGTGGTTTCCGAGTCTGTTTGTGAAATTTCGTCCACTCTCCCTTCACTGCCTGTCTCTGGCACCAAGTTTTGTGACATATTACAGTTTGTGTGGCCCTTTGCTTCCCTTTACTTCTGTGTGTATATCATTATGAAATTGGCCTGCGTAACTAATTTGCTGAAATCTACTCATCTGTAGTATGCTCACAGAAAATGTGTCCAACACTGGTGCAACGAGAAGGGAGATACTACTTGTGAAATCTGTCATCAGGTATGTTTTTTCTGTACACTTGCGGGTGTCAACTTTTTACTGTCATAAGTGTCATGGTAGTTAAACTTAACAACCTTCTTTTCCTAACTGACTCTTCCCTTAAGCAAGTGTTTTGTAGTTCATAGACACAAACGGCACTACCGTACATCATTTGACCAATGATAATAATAATTCGAATTCATTATCTATTTACAACGTTTTTCATGACCAGCAATATGCAGCAAAGGGGCATAGTCTGGAAGAAAATAAACAATGGTTGTTTCTAGAAAATGTAATGTTAGATTCTACTGGCTGTATGAACTAATGCACGATAATCTAGCATCTTGTTGATATGTTTTCTAGCTGTCTTCAAAATGATTGAAATACGTTGATTGGACGAGATTTATATGCAAAAAGAAGAAGAGTTATAGGGACATGCACCTGAATCGGACGTCTATCAAATTTGATCTCAGGGAGGTTATGGCATGTCGTAAAATTTTGTTGCTGTCGGATTTAAATGCAGTTTTAGCATATGTACTCATCACTAGTGACGGTCATATTCAAGCCTATCAGAGTTTATTAGCTTCATGTGAGGCTGGTTGTACGTGTGCCTGTTTTATGTAGTTTTGTACATCAGCAATAACTCACTACTTTTTACTGATGCAGACATATCAATCTGGTTACACTGCTCCCCCTCGTCCTCCTCCAGAGGAGACCACCATAGATATTGGGTAAGTTGATATCGAACGAGGATGGAACTGATAACATACAACATAATATTATTCTTGAATTTTCTGTACATTTTTTCTGGTTTTGGTGAGAAATATCTTGTTGATCTTAAGCAATTTGGTTGCTTAATTTGCTTACAGAGGAGTCTGGCAAATATCTGGGACACCCCTTGATGTCAATGATCCTCGCTTTTTGGCGCTTGCTGAAGCAGAGCGTCAGTTTTTAGAAGCTGACTATGATGATTATAACGGCACTAACAACAGTGGTGCTGCGTTTTGCCGATCAGCTGCTTTAATTGTAAGCCCTCGTCCCTCTAATACTCTCAATATAGAATTGTCATCAGTCATTGGCTGTGTCTGCCTGTGCCCTTGTGTAATTTTAGCTGTGCTTAAGGAAGACAAAATATTCTAATTCCCGAGTAACCTCTTATTGTAGCATTTGAATACTACACTGCAGGGTCGAAATATATTTTAACTGGTTATAATACTGTAATCCTTCCCTCTCCCAAAATTTGTATGCAATAAACCTCTGTTGAGATAACTGAAGTAAATTACTTTCAGTACGTCCATTAAACAAGTGATTTTGTCGGAGTTTCATTTATGTAATGATTAGATGCTCCTCTGTTAGCAAAAGTGGTGCTCCTCCATCTCACAACTCTACTGTGCAACTGATACTTGGTTTTTTATGATAGAACTTTAACTGATGTGCATGGCTACATTTGGCCACCTAGATGAAGTTTGGATAATAACTGAACGTTTTCCTTTGGTGCACAATAATCTATTTGAATCTTGTGATGCCTCAAGTATTTTTGAAGCATACTGCTATAGCAACTTCCTTTAACTTAAAGCGAAGGTTCGGTTTTTTGTACTGCAGTTAATGGCTCTTCTGCTATTGAGGCATGCACTGTCCCTCACTGATGATGGAGATGGAGAGGGTGAGGAAGACGCATCAACTTTCTTCTCTGTAAGTGGATACTGTTTATGTTTTGTTGCTTATGTTAGCCATGATTGAGTTACTTCTGTTGTGACTTGCTAATTACTCGTGAATGCAGTTATTCTTGCTCCGAGCTGTTGGATTTCTCTTGCCTTGTTATATCATGATCTGGGCTATTAGTATATTGCAACGTCGGAGGCAGAGACAGGTAAATTCTACTTTCTCAAAGGATATTAAAATGATCTTCTGATTGACAAGCTATGTGGCATTTTTATTTTCATTTTGCATAAATGATAAAAGAGGACGCCTGTTGAGCATGTGGAACTCTATATAAGTTTTATGCCTGATACTAGTACAAAAACTGATCCAATATACAAAATTACAACAATTCTACATGTATACAAGTCATTTTGTTTATGAAGTGTTGTTTGTACAATTCTAAATCCCATTGCTTCTCTTTTTCCCTTTTCTGTAGGCATCATTGCTTCAGTATTAATTACTACTAATGAATTTAGAATCTCATACTCGTACAACGATTAAATCAGAATTTAAGAAAACATTAACTATTCTATATCATTTTCAACAATATAAGCCTTTCAAGTTTGTTATAATTCAAATTACCAATTTCTAGTTTCTAACATTATTCAGTCATAATGATTCGCTAGAGTGATTTGCTACTGAAATTTAAAGGAATGATTGATTATGTGATTACGTCCTGATTCACAAAAACTTGTATTAGAACAATCCCTGACCTATTTTTTGGAACAGGAAGCTGCAGCACTGGCTGCAACACAATTTGCTATAGTTGTCCAATCGGCACAAAGTCGAAGTCTTCTTGTAGCCTCATCAGCACCACCAGCTGTTGCTCCCCAGGCTACTCCTGCACAGGCTGTTGCTGCTCCTCAGCAGGAACAAGTCTGAGATCAAGAGAGTAAAAAAAACTAAACTTCCTGCATTGCCCATGTAACAGTTGTGCCAGTCCTCCCCCGTCATACTTGACAAAGGCAACTGCGCAGAAGACTATGAAGACAAAAAAAAAAAATATACTACTATGGCTTATCCTTTCAGTCGCGTTCTTTTATTTCGTTCGTTATTCACTACTCTTGAATATGTATATGAGTTGAGAGTCTTCTGCTATGAGCTTTTGGCTTGAGGAACGGGTATGTGAGCCATATCAACCAGACACATGTTAGCCAGTTAAAACAGAAAATCACATTTGTATTTGCTTGTACTACTTTCTTCATGTATTCCTGCAGTTTTTACTTGGTTGAGACAGAGGAAATAAACTTTGTATAGTAAGTATGTGTTACTAATAGATTCTTCATACATCATCATATCATAGGTGTAAGGTGTTATGCCAGACCTGCAACGAATGTAAGCTTGTTACATTATTGGTTTACCTTATACTGTGGCTTCCCTGTTTGGGCATATAATTCGTCGTCTACTATCTGTTATCGACCTTCATTGTTTCTACGATTAATTTGATATATCATGTCTCCCCTTAAACAACACGAACTGTAATTATGGAAGTTTAAACGCTCAATTTCTTGGACGATAATATAAATCTATTTCTTGTATTTTTATAAGAAAAAGGAAAAAGGAAAAGAGATGGCCTTATTATGAACAGATAATGACTGGGAAGGATATGCATTTATTTTGGCTCCCAGTTGTTACACTTTGCCTTTCCAATTATTCAAAGCAAATTAGACTCTCATCATGGGTGACATTCCATTTGCCATTGCCCCATTAAAAAACCTTCACAATTTTGTAGTATAATACATTTAAAAAGCTCCAGTTTAATACTATCCTTATAGTACTTCTTTACCAGAAAAGGAAACACAAAAGGAAATACAGATTTGCTTTGCACACATATATAGAGAGTCACAGATGTTTGATAATGATTGTTATCATTCTATGGGTTATATTTACAGGTCATCACGATTTCCACGTACATTAATGCTATTGTTAAATTATTGACCGGGTTTATGTAGTCGTTCCAAAGATGATAACTGATAAACTAGAGCAATGTAAACATGCATGTGTTGTATACTTCAATTATGAAGGGGCAAAATCATACACAATGTTACACGAATTGTTTTGTCCTGATGTTAATGGAGGTTTTATGTAAAGAAGTTGGATTTGAAGGATCACATGCATTACAGCACTCTGTTTGCCAGTAACAAATGCTAGAAACTAAATTAGTCTACAGACATTAAAACAATACGGACTGATTTCACATGCCCCAAACTTTAATCTAGTCTGGATTAAATATCACATCTTGTATCATATAGATGTCAAAATTCGGGTTAATAAGAGTATGCAGTAACACAATTGTTACCAGACATTCAGACTTTAAGTGCAATTAAATCAAACAGAGATCATATATGTTCCATTTCAGAGTGGCTATATTTTTAAAATGGAACAGGATACAGTCACACAAAGACCATCTGTGGTTTGTAAGCTGCTACAATATTGTACTACACGAGCATTCCTTATATTCATTATACTATCGTGATTATAATAAAACTTTCTTGCCGTTTCAATTCAATAAAAGAAAAAGAGATACAAAGAGCGGAAAAGAATAGAGGTTGCCTGAAATTGACATATAGTACAATTTAAGTTTTACCTGGCTAGTCATAGTAGATGATTCTTAAGATCATTTACTGTCAGCTTTTACAGACATAATCGGATACATTTCTTGCGCAGTGTGAGTAACCTACTTTTAATGTTTAATGACACCACTTTAGAGTGTTATTAGTTAGGGTGTTACTCAATGATTGATACTTAAACTACCAAATCAAGATACTTATTTGTTGTCCTAATTTTCAGAGTTATCAGACTTGTATTTTTCACTTCCTTAATTTACACCAAGAAGATTATCTAATGCATGAGTTTGTCTAATGTGTTTTTTTTATCCCCCTCTTACTCAACTCTGCCCCTACTCTGTCCTAATTTGTACACATCTTGAAAAACTTCACGATTTTTTTTAAGCGGTAAATTAAGCGAGGATCACTTCACCTGATTATCTATCAAATACGCTTAAATTTAAAGTTGTTATTGAACTTACGGTATCCGTCCGTACACATGGGAGGATTAGTCTTGATCAACACAAAAGGCTAAAACTACGAAGATATAATCAGAGGCTAAAGTAATGTTTTGGTGGATTTGATTCGTTATTTCTTGTTTAGTCCATTATACATGTCGACGAAAAGACCTTAGATAATTAGATGCTATATGGCATGACAACAGTTGCTCCACGCAATGCAGGTGTGTTCATCATTTTAAATATCACTCAAACCGAATAAAAATTATTGAAAGGTATCAGATTATTGAAATACATTCGAAATCTGAATGATATATGCACTTTATCATCCTATTGATCATGAGCTTTCATTTTATTTCGACACTTTTCGAATAATTCCCACACGTCAACGTAAATCATCGAAACCGAGATTTTAATGCATGATGAGAAGCTGAAAATCACAGTACCACTAGTGTTTTGGAACTCAAATTGGATGAATGATAAAAAAGCAGCAGGGAATCTGTTCGATTTGTGATCTTTCAATGTCAGGCTGTTTTCTTGGACCATACAACAAACAACTTATCCCTTCAACTCAAAATCATCTCACTTCAATTTCGAATCTACTGATATACAAATTTGAAATAAAGCACAAGAAACTATACTATATGCTTTGGAATGTTCCAACTTGCATGTGATTTTTTAAATCTGATTAAATACCAGATAAAGTGCAGTAAAGAAAAAGATAGTCTTCTTGGTTTAACGTGAAAAAAAAAACACACATATTAAAAGAATGTTTTAAAGAGAAAAGGACTCTTGAAGAGGCATTCATTCAATCCAAAATAAAACAAAGAGACTGGCAAAATAAAAGGAAAGAAAAGGAGCATAACATAAAGAAACATGCAACAAGAAACCAAGACTGGTATTTGGTATTAGGTGCATAGAGAATTGAGCTTGGAATTCTAAAGATAGATCTCCAAAGTGGCATAAAGCTGATGTTTGGTTTTTTAAGGGAAGAAGATGTTCTATTCCCCCAAATCCATCCAAAGTCTCTGTTTACTTGCTCAACTTTTGCCTTAATCACTAAGGAACCCTAACTATGCAATTAGACCATGTTAATTTCACCTAAAAGTTTCATTTGTGTTCCATTCAGGTCCGTCCAGTTAATAAATTTTTAGAAAGTTTCAGCTGGTGAATTGAACATAGCCTTCTCATATCTCAAGGTATTGTGTCCCGTACTATATTCCATCGCATCCACGGAGTCTGAATTTGTGGCGAACACGAACTTTGAATCTGCTTTCGATGCCTAACTAATGTTACGTTGAGAAACCGGTTTAGTGTAGTGGGACGGTAGATAGGAATCTTTGGTAAGGATCAAGAGGGAAAGGGAACGCGATTCTCAATCTATGCCACGGGACCGTCTCTATCTTTATAGCCTAATCGACTGGTATCTTCGAAGTCGTATGGAAGGCCTTACATGGTCCATGTTAGGTTTTTGTCAATTGTGCTCAATCTATAGCCCTATTACATCCAAGAAACGTGTCTTCTTGTCGTACATCTTGGTTATAGGTCAACCCGATTGTTCAATGTTCTGGCATGATTCGGATAGGGTGTTGATATTTGGATGTTCTTGTCCTGGTGAGAAGAATTGACCATATTTACCCTAATAAGATAAACGGTCGGTATCTTCAAAGTCATACTGAATTTCTATAAGACGTATATTACATATAGAACTACAAACACAATTTCAACACGTAAATACAACAAGTGTAACAGTATGGAGAAAATCCAAATAATGAAGATACGAATGTCAACTTGGTGGTCCATAAATGGTGCTAAGTCAAAATCATGGCCATCTTCGGATAAGGGTTCGATACAATTATGTTATTCTCGTTGCTGCCATGTAAGCGGGACGGGGCGAGTGAGGTGGCAGAGGGTTGGGTTAGGAGTCCAAGAAGGTGACTGGATCGGTCTTCGTTGAAGAAGACAAAAGCAGGGCAATGATCAAAATGTAGGGAAACAAATGTGAAAAAGATGCTTAGCTTGTCGAGGGTGTTGTTCCAATGAAACTCTAATCAACTTTATTCATTGATTTCTATTCCACTATAGTATGTTATGTTATATTCTCTTTTCGGAACGGCAAAAATGGTATTATAACTTACGAACAGTAAACAATAGAGAGAGTATGTTATGTTCTGTTGAGATTCCTTTTTCTTGTATCAGCCTTAATTTGCTTAGATTCGCTGTGATTTATGATTGGGAGTGAATCTAAAACTCTTGTGTGGATTCTGGGCCACCCCATCTTACTTTACTGTTTTTCTGCTTTAAATTCCCCTCCAAAATTCTATAAGAATAATTTCTTATATCTAAACCTATGGAACAACATTGTACCATAAGGATAAATCCCCTTCCCCCTTTAATTCTTTCTTCTTCCTCTTCTACATAGCACAACAACACCACACTCCAGGGTGATAGACCTCTTCAACACTCGAATTCGATTCTATTCAATTCAATCCTGTTTTCGATATATAAACCATGTTCCCTGTTACGCCAAGAACGCTCATGTTATTCATCAGCATAGGATTGTTACTATTATCGTATCATACTCATGAAGTGTGTGGCTTGAGGAAAAGTGAGCTTGTTTTGAGGCGAGGAACACGACATCATCATCACCAGGTAAGGAGTCGCCATCGTTTGCTCAAGGGAGTGGACACGAACACCTTCGATACAGCAGGCAGCAAACAAGCGCCTGTAGTAGATAAACCTGTCGACAGCAAAAGAAGAGTTCGGAAAGGTTCTGATCCGATACACAACAGGACTTGACAGAGGCAAAGGGGAAGTTATGTAAATGACCACAAGAAGTCACAATTCAAAGAGAGTCCAACTCTGGCAAGCAGCAGTTTGGTGGAGATTTTGATGTGGAGCTTGTGTGTATAAGAGTGTAGAATAGCATCAAGCCGGCCTTAGAAGCAAACACGGTGCCAGGCGATTTTCTCCACCACACATCAAGGGAATTACGCGCGTGCTGTGAAGATTTGGATTCTTTATTTCTTGGTTTCTCAGAGTTGAATGGTATTTTGTTTCCCCTTTGCCCCATTGATCTGATGGTCTGTGTCTTCACTGTTATAATCTTGACCCCTCAAGTTGTGATAAGAAAATATTGTGAACTTGTATTCTCCCTCCCTGCCAATTGTTTTTCAGTTTTATTGATCAGAAAAGAAAGAATCATAACATACATACACAACATGGTGGTCTCAACTCTCTATATTTAAATCCACCTATCTTCTTTTGTGTTTCACAGTAACAACAGAACATTCTTTGCCTGCTGGAATGTTTTATAGTATTAACTTACTCCAACTTGCACCTGTTTCAAAATTATTCTCTTCCATTTAACATCTTCTAGAAAAACTAGCAGAACAGGATCGAAACTCAACCAAAGTATCATACCAACAAGAAGCAGAGATGTGTAAGTTTTCACCATTTCTAAGTTCTAACAACACTCTCCATGTGGCGGCATACCCCCAAATCCAATTTCCGATTCTCCATACCGATTTTCACTCTTTCATATATAACGATTTCCTAACTTACAACGGTATGAGGCAATCGCCTGAATTGCCTCTTCCAAGAGGAGGTACTTGTGTGGTACATTTCCATCCACAGAGACAGGGTGATAGAATTCCATCTCATCTAAAAGCTCGAACTTGTAGAGAGTTGTGGAATTTAGTCATATATATTAATTCCCCAATACTCCCCCGCACTCGTGGCCGATTTCAACCTTATTTGGGGAGGCCAATCAAGTGGAATTAAATATGGGTGGAGGCGGTCTCCGCGGGGATTCGAACCCAGGATTTGGGCGTGAGCCAAAGTCTCTGATACCATGATAGAATTCCATCTCATCTAAAAGCTCGAACTTGTAGAGAGTTGTGGAATTTAATTTAGTCATATATATATTAATTCCCCAATAAAATGAGTAAAGGTTATAATGCTGCTTGCGCAGGTTTACTACAACCCCTTCCCATTCCATCCCAAGCAGGGTCACATATTACACTGGATTAATTTTGTG
>JAYMSL010002789.1:0-13603 GCA_036897195.1 Plantago coronopus | reverse complement strand
AAGCTAGCTTATTAAAATAATAAGCTTCTTTAGTTAGCTTATTAAACAGCTAGCTTATAAGGTAGCTGATAAGCTACCTGATTTCATAAGCTCGACGTTTACGTAACAAGCTTATTGTTAGGCTAGCTGATAAGCTAGTGGTAAACGGAGCCTACATATGCACTACTGATCACTCAGAAATTAAGGTGTTTATAATTTTTTTCATTTAACTAGTTATGAGACGAGTGTATTCATGCTTGATGAAATTTTTATATGTCTGAGCAAGAATTGATTATTTACAGCAAACCCTAACTATCCTATTTAGGGCAAATCTATCTACTAATTTACAAGACTAAAGACAAATTGTCTGATCCAATGTGTACAATATAGTGTTGAGAATGGAAGCCCCAACGTAATTCATGTGATGAACTATTTTACTCGATTGATGAACCCTAATTCGAGCTGATCAGTCCCTTTCTTCAATTTAGTTCCTTTCTTTTACTGAGAGCAGAAAACGATATTTGGATCATTAATCTATTAATCTTCTTGATCTCTTCTGATAGACAAGGTCTCCATCACATAAGGAAAAAAATCAAGAAAAGTACATGGGAAGTTTAACTGAACCTATACATTTCAGTTCCGAAAGTAAGCATCATAAATTCTGCCTCCTTAATTCGATGTCAAGGATGCAGATGCACGATCCTGCTGAAGCAAATTAAGGTCGTATTCATCACAGATTCACTTGCGTTGCACGTTTCATTTCTAAGATGGGCGAATCGTTGATCGCAGTTGTAAATTAAATCTAAAGACAATGAATAGGCCTCTACTTGTGAAGAATGTTCCCTCCTTATAAGTGTAGGTAAGAAATTCAAGTAAAATTTGAATTGTCTAACAATTGATTAAAGTGAAAGATTCGATATGCATGCAGTTTGACCTGTATCCACAAAATGACTTATGTGATTGCATATTTGACCTATATTTCACATCAATGTAGAATTTAGCCAGCAACGTATAGACTTGAAAGACCTCGAGACTTGTCAACCAAACATCCTCATTTCCTATGTTATGATTGAAACTAGACAAATTAAACATGGCCTTAAATACCAAAAGCTAGCATACCAAGCCAAATATAAAAGCACTTAATTTGTTGCAACTTCTTGGTTCTTGCAATACTCTCATCATGTTTGCAACATACACAGTTCTCTTCTTCCTTCAATCCACAACACTACTTGTCCTGTTTTGCTTTCCATCTCTTTGTTTAAGCCAAGAAACAAACACCAACTTCACCATAATTTCAACCCTTAGAGATCCGAACACAATTTCATCTTCTAATCAGGTTTTCCAACTTGGATTCTTTTCTCCTCCGAACACCACCAACCGATATTTGGCGATCTATTACACCTTTTCTCCAGAAACGATCATATGGATCCCCAACCGTGAGCGGCCCCTTAATGATTCGTCCGGCCACTTATCAATTGCGTCTGATGGAAATCTGGTCTTGACAAACAGGTGGAATGAGACTGTCTGGTCAACTAACATAACCAGAAGTTCTCTTAGGAACAACACAAGTGCGCAACTACAGGACACGGGTAATCTGGTCCTTAAGGACATTTCCACAGGAACAATATGGTGGGAGTCATTTTCACAACCTTTGAATGTTCTCGTTCCCACAATGAAGATGACTTACAACACAAACACGCACACAAATGTTTCCCTCTCGACATGGAAAAGTCCATCCAACCCTGGAGTTGGAAACTTTACAGCCGGGGTAGAGGCATTGCAAACCACACAACTTATCCACCGGCGGCAGAACGGCCAGCCCTATTGGAGGAGCGGCCCATGGAACGGTCGATTTTTTAGTGGTGTCGAGACCATGTATAGTCCATTCTTGCAAGCTCCCAGAGGGCAAGGTGGGCAAATGTTAGACCCGCAGGGACTGGCTGTACCACAAATTCATGATCAGAATGGAAGCGTTTACTTTGTAGTACCAGAAGGACTGTTCTGGACGAGACTTCTATTGAATTCTTCAGGTAAGGAGTTTCAAATTTCAATCTTATGTGAGAATATTGTTTCTAGACTAACCGATAATATTGTGATCAGTCCAAGATTATTGAAAATTCAGATACTATATCCTCTGCTCTGATTCAATTTCAACAGGCCACTCGATTTATTCCGCTTGGAATGATCAGGAGAGGGACTGGACTGTCATATCCATTACCCCACAACGTGAATGCGATGTATATGGAATTTGTGGGCCATTCAGCAGCTGTAACAGGTTCAATTCACCCATCTGTTCATGTTTGACAGGATTCCAACCGGAAAATCCAGAGGAATGGAACCAGGGGAACTGGACTGGTGGCTGTGTAAGACAGAGGCAGTTGGAGTGTAGTCTAAATAATAATACAAGTGGAAATGAAGACAGATTTTTTAGGCTGCCATTTGTGAAGGTGCCTGATTTTGCTATAGCAGTTCCTTCCATTCAGCCTGATGAGTGTCGAAGAATGTGTTTGGGTAATTGTTCTTGCATTGCTTACGCACATGAGCCATATATTGGTTGTATGTTATGGCAAGACAGTTTAATAGATGTTATGGCAATGGCTGGTGTTGGTATCGATATGTATATCCGTCTTTCAGCTTCTGAATCAGGTAATTCAGATCAAAGTTTTATTTCATGGTACATGATCCTCCTATTGTTAATAGATTGATATATTATTAAACCATTTCTGATACATTGAAACACATAATATACCTTAAATTCAGCTTCTGTTAAGATGATTTTACCTTTTGTTTCAGATAATCCGGAAAACAGAAGGCTGGTTATTATAATTACTGTTGCAGTAATAGGTGGTTTTGCTATCATATGTATCAGCATCTTGACTGTTTGGTGTTGGATGGTTAAAAGAAAAGGTAAAAGTTTGTTTACACCAAATTACACACTCCATATGCTCATGCCTAGCCTTCATTGTATTGTTTCCCTGCTATGCAATCAGGAAGCAAACTCAAAGATAGGAGGCAGACATCCCCAACAAATTCAAAGGCCAAAGTACTTGAAGATGATGAAACCGAAAACGTTAACATTGAGGAGATGCAATTTTTCACTTTCAACACACTTGCAAAAGCTACTCAACAATTCGATGACAGTAATCTTCTTGGCACTGGTGGTTTTGGTCCTGTTTACAAAGTAATCAATGTCCCTATACAGTCCAATAATAATTTTTGTTTTTTCTTCATTCTGCACTACAAGTCCTACATCAGTTGTATGCATAATACTCTTTTATATAGGGAACTCTGCAAAATGGTAAAACAGTTGCTGTGAAGAGACTTTCAGCAGCTTCCAAACAAGGCAATGAAGAATTCATGAACGAAGTAGTCGTGATTTCTAAACTTCAACATAGGAATCTTGTCAGGCTACTGGGATGTTGTGTCGAAAATGAAGACAAACTGTTAATTTATGAATACATGCCGAATAAAAGCTTGGATGGATGTCTCTTTGGTAAATAAAAAAGAAATCTTTTATTTTTTTTACTTTAATGTCCTTTTTGTGCATTTGTAAGATTCATGTTTAAGGCTGTGGTTTCTTTGTTGGAAGGTCATACACATGCATCGATGCTTGACTGGAAGAAACGTACAAGTATCATTGGTGGAATTGGAAGAGGCCTCTTATATCTTCACAAGGACTCGAGACTCAAGATAATACACCGAGACCTTAAGCCAAGTAACGTGTTGCTAGATGAGGACTGGAACCCAAAAATATCAGATTTTGGCATGGCAAGGATATTTGGCAAAGAAGAAGAACATGACAACACAACTAGAGTTGTTGGAACCTTGTAAGCTAATTCAAGTGAAGCTGTAGTGTTAGGCCATTCTCGTCTTTAATTTATTCCTACCATGTCTTCTGATATCATCTAACATCCTCGAACATTATGATTTACAGTGGATATATGGCACCAGAATATGCAATGGAAGGACAATATTCAGAGAAGTCAGATATTTATAGTTTTGGAGTTTTGATGTTGGAGATTTTGAGCGGAAAGAAGAACACTCACTATTATAATCCAGAATTATCATCCTTGAGTCTCATAGGATGTGTAAGCTTTCTCCACTTTACTAAGTTTGCAGTACTTTCCATTTTAAGGTCACTTTATGAATGAAGCTTAATATTTCAGGCTTGGAAAATGTGGCATGAAAACAAAGGATTGTTATTTGCTGATCGAGCAATAGCAAGTCTGACTGTTCAGGGGGATATTTCGAGATGCATAAACATCGCTTTGTTATGTGTTCAAGAATTTCCAAATGATAGACCATCAATTGAAACAGTCCTCTCTATGCTCAGCAAAGAAATTATAGACCTTCCTGCTCCTGAGGAACCATTCTACCTTGAGAAATGGAACACTTCACATTTTGGGACTACTAATACGTTGAGCCAACTTGGACACTCGGTTAATGAACTCACTATCACTATGATTGATGGCCGATGAGATCGAATCTTGTATCAGATCATAGAATTTTGTTGCGATATTTACTTCTTATTTACTTCTTATTCAATAATGTCCCTTGTACTAACTGTTGGAAATATTTCATTTTATTTGGCAGAATGTTAGGTAAGCTTTTGTCCAAATTACTCATATTTTCAAGTGATTGACTTAAGCTGACAATATTGAAGCAAGTAATTACTTCTTCTAACCTCTACCTAATAGTCTTAATCCCACTACTATTATGCATCTAGCAACATTCTTCAGTCTTAATCATAAACTGAATCTCTTCCATATAGACTGTAAGAGCCTACCTAGCAGAAAGCCAGAAATCATGTCTTGTAAGGATGATTCTCAGTCTGTTGCTCATGTAAAACTTCTAAAATAAATATAAACTCACAAAAGAAATCCAATACACTAATCCTGTACAAGGCTGTATAGCTATTGATCTGCACAAAATGAATGCAATACTAGTGCATATATGGGTTACGCATAGAGTAAATCTTTGTATAAAATATAGAGCCAGATAAGTAGTGCATGCATTTCAACTCTTCCAGAAGCAGAATATTAAGTTATCTGACGCCGTTGGTTGAATTTAGCATTCCAAATTGGACTTATGACTTGACTTCATTTTGTATATCAGCATCTATCTGCATTTTGTATGTGTTTTTTTTTTAAAGAATACAAATCAAACATATGGCCATAAATACCAAAAGCAGTAACAAGACGAAAAACACTTTTTTGGTTGTTGCAATACTCTCATCATGTTTGAAACATACAGTGTTCTCTTCTACCTTCAATCCACAACACTGCTTGTCCTGTTTTGCTTTCCATCTCTTTGTTTAAGCCAAGAAACAAACACCAACTTCTCCACAATATCATCCCTCAGAGATCCTAACACAATCTCATCTCCTCGTCAGGTTTTCCAGCTGGGATTCTTCTCTCCTCCAAACAACACCAACCGTTATTTAGCGATCTATTACGCCTTTTCTCCAGAAACCGTTATATGGATCCCCAATCGTGAAAGGCCCCTCAATGACTCGTCCGGCCACTTAACAATTGCGTCTGATGGCAATCTCGTCTTGACAAACGGCTGGAACGAGACTGTCTGGTCAACTAACTTAAATGGAACTTCTCTTAGAAACAACACAAGTGCTCAATTCCAAGACACGGGTAATCTGCTCCTCAAGGACATTTCCACCGGAACAATACTATGGGAGTCATTTTTGCAACCTTTGAATGTTCTCGTTCCCACAATGAAGACCAGTGATGACACAAACACGCGCACAAAAGTTTCCCTCTCATCATGGAAGAGTCAATCCGACCCTGGAATTGGAAACTATACAGCAGGGTTACAGGGCCTGCAGATCCCCCAACTTTTCCAATGGCAGAGCGGCCAGCCCTATTGGAGGAGCGGCCCATGGAATGGTCAATTTTTTAGTGGTGTTGAGACCATGTATAGTCCATACTTGCAAGTGCCCGGAGGGCAAGGCGAGCCAACGTTAGACCCGCAGGGACTGGGCGTACCACAAGTGCATAATGATCAGAACGGAATGTTCTACTTCGTAGTGCCAGAAGGACAGTTCTTCACGAGACTTCTGTTCAATACTACAGGTAAGGTTGTAATTAGGAGTTTCAATCTTCTGTAAGGATATTATACCCGATAATACGATATCATAAGTGTATTGTTATCCTCTTCTCTCATTTATTTATATCCTTCAATCTTAAACAGGCCACTTGACTTATTCCGCATGGAGTGATCAGGAACGGGATTGGACTATTATATCGGTTACCCCTACACGTCAATGCGAGATATATGGACTTTGTGGGCCATTCGGCAGTTGCAACAGGTTCGATTCACCTATTTGTTCTTGTTTAACAGGGTTTCAGCCAGAAAATCCAGAGCAATGGAACAGGGGAAATTGGACTGGTGGCTGTGTAAGACAGAGGCAATTGGAATGTAGTCTTAACAACAATACGAGCGGAAATGAGGATAGATTTTTGAGGCTGCCATTTATGAAGGTGCCTGATTTTGCTGATGCAGTTCCTTCAATTCAGCCTCATGAGTGTAGTAGAATGTGTTTGGATAATTGTTCTTGCATAGCATATGCACATGAACCATATATCGGCTGTATGTTATGGCAAGACACTTTAATTGATGCTATGGCAATGGCTGGTGTTGGTATCGATCTGTACATCCGTCTTTCAGCTTCCGGATTAGGTAAAAGATTGTAGTCCTACATTATTCATTTGATTCTAGAATTGTCCAAGGAAGTGTTAGTTAATGGACTTTTCGCCATGTTTGTGTTCCATAAATGATCATCCATATGTATGTCTTTCAATTTGTGTTTCAGATAATCCCCAGGACAGAAGGCTTATTATCATAATTCCAGTTGTAGTAGGTGGTTTTGCTGTCATATGTTTCGGCATCCTGATTACTTGGTGCTGGATGGTTAAAATGAAAGGTAACGTACATTTTGGTTACAACGATTCAACACTCCAAACATTCAGGGATTTATGGTTTTGTTTTACTCATGTATGCAACCAGGAAGAAAATTGAACGATAGGGGGCAGAAATTACCATCGAATAATACAACCATAGTACTTACAGACGAATTAGAGAAGGTTAACATGGAAGAGTTGACATTGTTCACATTCGAGACACTTGCAAATGCAACTGGTCAATTCGATGACACTAACCTCCTTGGCACAGGTGGTTTTGGTCCTGTTTACAAAGTAATTAGTTACCTGCCAATGCTTTCTATTTGTTCTTGTTTTCGAACTTAATTACATAGCGAATGACGTATCACGTATGCATTGTATTGATTTGTACACAGGGAACATTGCAAAATGGTGAAGAAATTGCTGTAAAGAGACTTTCAGCAGCTTCAGGACAAGGGAATGAAGAATTCATGAATGAAATGGTCCTTATTTCCAAACTCCAGCATATGAATCTTGTCAGATTATTGGGATGTTGCGTTGAAAGAGAAGAGAAGATGTTGATTTACGAATACATGCCTAATAAAAGTTTGGATGGATGTCTCTTCGGTAATATAAACTCAATGTTTATTTAATTGTCTTCTTTCTTTTATTGTCAAATGTTTTCCTTGTTCGAATAATTGATGTTAAAGGTTTTTGTTCTTGTTGTCGGAAGATCCTACACATCTATCTGCTAAGATCCTTGATTGGAAAAGACGTTTAAGCATTATCGAAGGTATTGGGAGAGGCATCATGTATCTTCACAATGACTCAAGACTCAAGATAATACACCGAGACCTCAAACCAAGTAATGTATTGCTAGATTCAGATTGGAATCCGAAGATATCAGACTTTGGCATGGCAAGAATATTTGGTAGAGATGGCGAACATGGAAATACGGCTAGAGTTGTTGGAACCTAGTAAGTAAATCAAGCGAAGTTGTTAGGCCATTCTTGATATTTAATTTCTAATCTTTTGCTATATCATTTTAAACACTTGGACATAATGATCTGCAGTGGATATATGGCACCGGAGTATGCAATGGACGGGCGATATTCAGAGAAATCTGACATCTATAGCTTTGGAGTTCTGATGTTGGAGATTATTAGCGGAAAGAAGAACACTCACTATTACAATCAAGAGCTATCCTCGGGTCTCTTAGAATGTGTACGGCTTATCTTCTATACAACAAATATAAAGTTAGCAATACATTAAAATTTACAGTTAACTTATTGAACTTCACATTTTATATTTCAGGCTTGGAAAATGTGGCATGAAAACAATGGGTTGGCATTTGCAGATCAAGCAATATCAAGTTTGAGTTTCGAAGGGGATATTGTGAGATGCATAAACATCGCTCTATTGTGTGTTCAAGAATTTCCATATGCCCGGCCATCAATTGAAACAGTTCTTTCTATGCTTAGCAAAGAAATTATAGACCTTCCAGTACCTGAGGAGCCTATCTACCCGGAGAAATGGAACGCTTCTCATATTGGGACTACTCCTACCTTGAGCCAACTTGGACATTCAGTTAATGACCTCACTATTTCAATGATCGATGGTCGATGAGATGGAATACTGAATTACAAAGAGAAAACCACACTGAATCTATTATAGATCAAGCCGTTGATCACACCATAAGTCGCTGAATTATCACATTAACTCTCTACCAGATAGACGGTCATAGCCTAGCAAAAGTTATATGTTTTAAGGGTGATTCTCTTCGCTCATGTAATAAGTTAAAATTCAATTATAGAATTACAAAAGAAATCCAATTTTCAGCCTTGATACCTAAGGTGTTGTTCAGTTCACGTTAAATTCAATTGTATTATGTTCAGTATAAGGAGTGCATGCACACATCACATTCTCTAGAAAATAGAATATCGATTATCTGACGCGGTTTGTTGAATTCAGCCACTCAAAAGATTTGACTTCATAGTACACCAATATCACCATCAATCTCAATTTAATACTAAAGTATGTGTTCATTTCTGTTTGCTTTCTTATAATTTATGTTATTATCTCTGAATAAACCACCCCTTTTAGATATATGTATGGATATATATACTGAGTAAAAGTATGTACCAGAACAAGAATCAGGGGAACAAACAGAAGCTAAATAACTTAACACTCGTTGATCACAATATCATGTTCAACAGAAAAGTTATGGATCAGTACTTTTGTATTCACTCCATAATACTTTGTGTCCTGATTTGCCTTCCATTTCTCTGTACAAGCCAAGAAACAAACACCACCTCCTTAATTACATCTGTTGAATTATCCCACTTGTTGAATTATCTAGGTCTAGCAAACTTCAGTTTCTCCTGTAACTAATTCACTCTTGATTCTCCCCAATTGAATCTCCGATCAAACAATCACACAATCAAAGCAATCAAACGAAAACGACACAGGATTTACGTGGTTCAGTTACAGAAGTAACCTACATCCACGGAGAGCCAAGAATCACTTCACTAAACAGCAGAAAATTACAAAATACAAGCTTCGCCGGAGCTCCGGTGATCGACAACACCACAGTCGTCTCTCTCTCTCACCTATTCTCGATCAAGAAGCAGTTACCTACTCTATTCTACCTCTCAACTGAATTATTCTCTCAATTGAGTTACACAGAAAAAGTAATGTTATGAATTACAGATACTAGTACGACTTATTTATACACAGAAGAATATTCCAGAAGAACCCGTTAATCAGCCTTATTAAGATTGACTCAGCTTAAGATATCAGCCTGATGCTCCAATCTGTGTACTCAGCCTGATCCTCCAGCCCTGACTATTATGCGTTCCCAACCTGACTTCAGTCTGACTCTTCCTCAGCCTGAGACTTATGCAAGTACTCAGCCTGACTTCCTGTCTAACACTTCATCCTGAGAAGAAACCCCAAAACCTCAGCTTGGCCTGAGTAGTTCTCCAGCCTTCCAGATGTGCAGATAAACCAAATCTCCACACCTGCAATATGACAATTGTTCTTACTCAGGAAGTCATTCGGACTCTTCAACCTTAAGGGATGACTCAGTACCCTAAGGTTCCAACTGCAGACATTAAGAGCTCTATCCATTTTGATAATTAATGTTGCCTCTAGGTCTCAAATTTCTCTGGCACACAATAGGATCTGCAACTCTTCCTTTCCTATGCCTTTGTCTTTCATCTGCATTATCTTGTTTGTCCAAGGATTTCAAAATTTGGTCTTGCTGCCTTTGATTATCATGGTAATAATCTTCATCATGACTAGCTTCATCATCAGTAGAGTCATCAGTATTCATAAGCACTTGAAAAGCCCCAAAAGTTGTCAAGGCTTGACTAGAGTGAACAGCAGATCCTCTTTGACCATTTCTCTGCCTAGCACTGCGAGTTGAACTTGAGTGAATGGCAATTCAGCATCAGTATATATCCTCGTTCTCTTGGGTATTGATTCTAACTGGTGTAGAGAAGGATTGTACTCTTTCTCTTTGAAGGATGGAAACTGGTCTACTAGCAGGTCTTTGTGTCCCCTCACCACTTCTCTGTGAGTTCTGACTATTGTAACTAGCAATTAGTGAAACAGACACAACAGGGCTAGTATTCTGAAATTCCTTCTGATGAACTTGAGATGCAGGTGTACTACCCAGCCTAACAGGAGAGTGAGTGGTTTCCACAGATGATCTAACTTCTTCCCTATCATTAGAGACCACTGCAATATGCTCAGAATTAGCAACTGTCTCCAAGTTTTCAACCACGGTATTAGTACTGGCAATAGGTTGAGTTTCTTGTCTTTGACCATTTTTATCAGTAGCTTACCAAACCTGGCGGCTACCACATTCCTCACCTTATTAGGGCACTTGGCACTAACATGCCAAAAATGGTCACATACAAAACATTGAAGGGGTTTATACTCATATTCCACAGGTTGTTTAATTATAATCCCATCAGGTCCTCGAAGAGACACAGAATCAGGTAATCTAAATCCACACTGAACTTCCACTAACACCCTAGCAAAGCTCAATGCCTCAATCTCTCCTTAGTAGCAGTCATCTTATCCACATAACACGTATTCCCAATTAAACTATCAGTTGCATGGTTTATTTCATTATCATCTAGATTGGAACCTTTTATTTTAACGATCAAATATAGAACAACAGGCAACACTTTCTATAGGCTAGCAGTGTTTCAACAGAATAAGCTTCAAATTCATCATCTAGAGACTAGATTGGACATGTAAAAACACAACATTGCGTCACATGCAGAAAACTTCTAAAGTGCCATGATGAGAAAAAACGGTTTGTCCAAAAAACCTATGAAAATCCACTTCATAGTTCAAACACTCGAAATGGGGCTGATATGATTATATTTTTCCTTACCACACAATGATTTCAATGATTGTTTCATCACTACACGTTACGGGACGGATGAAGTATTATTTTTCTTTTGATAAACACGATGTATTAACAAGCCAAGTAAAAGTTTCATTTGTTCTTTACATATTCAAGTAAAATGAATCAAGAAAACGCACTACAACAAATTTGCCTTTAAAGAACAGTTTCTTTTGCCACGGTTAATATACATACTATATACACATATATACAACGGTTATCATATTATATACGACGGTTTTAAAATGTGATATATAAAGTGAAAAAAGTGAAATTCGGCGCCATAATAGTAATTAACCAAACATTTTGGGCCTTTATGCAAATTTCACTTTATATTATCATTCCTCACCTAAAATTAGGTCAAAGACTCACAAATCTTCTCCAACGTAAAACTCCCCCCAAATCTCTCCAATGGCGTAAATTTCTCGCATTATCACATCATTGCTCCTATATTTTGTATCTCGTTGGGAAGAGGGCGATTATATGAGTACAGATTCGGAGACAACGAGTAGTTCTTAAGCGATTACCAATCTAGAAAGGTCAGATTCTAAACTTTATGCCGTTGATTTGAAAATTTTGTGTTTACTTTTGTAATTGAGCTATGGATTCGGTTTCTCCAAACGCCATTGTTGATATATGAAGATTATATGTCCAATTAAGATGCTAATTACTTTTGTTTGTCGCAAAACTGTTAATTAGGATTGAGTTCTGATTTGTGAATAGTTGTTGCCGGAGCAACCGCTTGAATTAGATACCAAAACCGATATTAAAGTTATTCTACATTGTTCAGGTTAGTGTGCGAGTTTTAGTTGAGATTTTAAGAAAACAGGTAGTGATAATCTGTATGAATTGGTTCTTTGTTGTTACTTGCTGCAATACTGTCAGGATTATATGTTCCAATTTGATGTCTAATTGATATGATTTTTGCAAGGTAATTAAGACCTGATGACTTGTGATGTGCAAATTGGTGAATGATATTCAAATTGGGTATATTGCAGTCAGGTGTAGAAAATTCAAGTTTCTTAGCTTAAATTGGTGTTGAGTGTTGGTAATTTGAGAGTGGATATGGTTGCACAAGTGTAAGGACATTCACACCCTTGCTTACATGCGAGTAATGCAACTTTCTGTTGTATTTTGTATTGTCTTAATGGCTCCACTTTTGTGCATCCTTTTTTATCTATCATATGGATTTATCTTGAATGAGTGCTCTGATGGATGTTATTTGTTTATGGCTGCTTGTATTTCTCTAATGTTTGCTTAGCTTGTGGTGCATTGATCTCGCAGCCCATTAAAATCTGGCACTTATAGCATCTCTTTTTTATTGCACAGAACTTTTTACAGGAATAACTTGTGTGTTGCCAGAGTAAACAACATCCAATAAACAAATGTATGTATTCAGGTAGATTCTCATCTTCTAAGATAATTTTTAAGCAAATCATTGTCTGAAATTGAGAGTGTACTATGCATTCACTTTGTAACTCCATGCTCAGATGGTCTCGCCTTCTATGGGATGCTTAAGGTGATCTTCTCATATCACTTAATGTCAATTACAAGCCTTGGCCTATTTTAATAGCTTACCTCTCGCCTTCTATGGGATGCTTAAGGTGATCTTCTCATATCACTTAATGTCAATTACAAGCCTTGGCCTATTTTAATAGCTTACCTATATATTGCTCCTATCATCAAGGGGACTGGTATGGGCTAGAATTTCTATTTGTCTCCCTGTAAGTATAAATCATGCAGATTGCATAAGGCATTTGGTAGTCTATGAACAGTAACAGTGGGGACTCTTTTGTGCTATTTACTTTGCATATCAATCTAGAAGAAGGCGTTAAGAAGTTCTTATTCCTGAATAGGGGCATTCATCAATTGAATTTCTGGCATTTTGAGAGTCTTGCTCTAGCAATTAGCTATTACCGCAAAATAAAGCAGTCTGTGCTGATGAGTGAATGTTTAATTTCTGTATATAACTAACTGGGGTATGGGCAAGTAGCTCACAAATTGTCTATCGGGAGGCTTATTCTTAAAACAGCTTCAGGTGTACAATACAGTTAGCCCCTACCTTTAATAGCTCTCCAACTCTGTGACAACTTTTCGAAGGAAGCTGTGAAGTTTGCAAAGAGGTATAGCACTTCGTAGATTTCCCAGCAGGTTATGTATGTGTGGATGAAAAATCCTTAGGTAGACCAGGTGTACCAATTGTGGACCACGTGTTTTCTCATGTTCGATTTCGTACTTATCTTGCAGGTCTGAGTTGGAGATCTTGGATCCATTATTCTAAATAGATGATTTCTTAGGTACAACAACTCAA